>CAKNYM010053191.1:276408-313579 GCA_932195095.1 Andricus curvator | reverse complement strand
CACGCCTACCCCGAAAGGGAAATGGCTTAATGGTATAATAATAATAATTTTCCAAATAAATACTTATCTGAAAAAATTCTCTTTAGGTTGGATGAGACATCCAACATTTTTTCTTATAAAACTGTCCTCCCATTATTATAAAAAGAACACCAATTTAATAATAAAATATTTTTCCTTTTCCAGATCAGGGACTTCAGAGACAGACCAAATTCCCGAGACTTGCGAGACAAAATGAGATCAAGGCCTTTGACATATCAAGAACTTTCTGAACATGAAAGATATCCTGGTTTGGATCGGGAAAGTGCAAGACCTGCCCTAGAAATTATTCCTTCAGCTGGCAGATATCGTCACAGTTATGCCGAGCCGCCAAGACTGGGTCTTGCAGCACTTCATCCCTACTAACACAATTTGTTGTTAATTAATGGTCAAATTATGTAATTACTCGAATATATCCCTAATATCCCCACTGCAAGAGGGTTCAGCAACAAAATTTGCCAAAATCGCCAGGATAATTATAATACAATTATAATTATTGGACCTTGGACGATGAAAACGAAGAAGCGTCAGAAACGTTAAAACAATTCTGAAAATCGAAATAATTCAGAGACAACATTTTCAGAAATAAATCCTCTTTCAATCTATATTAATTCAGATTTATAAATTAATATAATTATGATAAGAGGATGTCAGGCTTTAAAGAATAACGTTGAATAAATCTGAAATGCTTTATTTTATTTTAAAAAGACGAGGGATAAAAGGAATAATCGAAGAAGAACGATTTTGTTAACGAGAATGTATAATTTGGAATTTAGTATCGTTAGAAGCTGATAAGTACCTTACATTACGAAAATTGCTGCGCTTTAGGAAAAATTGTAATTATAAATTGGAAAGCTTATTTGCTCAAAAGTCATGCGTATTTAATCCATTAAAGTTTTTTAATATTTTTATATTGTATTGATAATTTAAAAAATTATTAGATTCGTATATAGTTTAGTTTAAAGTACATCACGATTGTTTAAATCCTTGATAAAATGTACAATAAAATTCTTAAGTCTCAGCTTTGATGGATTTAAACTTTTTAATATTCTATGTTATTTTACTGATATAAATTCTATTCTGCGCTTAGAAATTTTGATATTAATAGTCGCAGGTAGTCGAATTTGCTCACATGCAACGCTCAATGACAATTTCCCTAAATAATATGTAAGTTATGCTGACAAAAACAAAATGCGACCAAGCACGTGCACCTCTTTCAAAACGATTTGAAATTATTTATTGCGAAAGGCACTTGTTGGATACTTATCAAGACGAAGAGAAACGACAACGAAAACTTAATGCTTTTGTCAGCAACGTATCATTTGAACGCAATCAACGCACAGAAATAGTAACGTTTCTGGGTAGTTGAAGACAATAAAAAAGCGTTTACTACGCCTTAAAAAATTGTTTATGATGTGTATAATTGCACCCTGAAAACACAGAAGGTTCAGTGTCGTAACTCAGGAGATGATGATTTTTTCCTGAGGGTTTGAAGTTTCAAATGTAAAATGACATCTGTGTTCTCAGGATCGTGAGTTCAATTTGGTTTATTACTGTATAGAGACTCACTAACGACAATAATAACAATAAATAACATTAAATCTTTGTAATTTCTTGAATTGTAATTTAAGACCTACCCAAACTTTTTAACTGCCGTCAAACAGGGCCCCTTTTTTATTCAGAAAAGGCAATATAGTCATGAAATAGAAAATTCCAGGTGTCCCTCTTTACTTCGCACTGTATGGTTTAGCACCGCTTTACGGTACATATTATGTTGCAAAATAATTTGTGATTTCATCGTGTGATAATATTTCATCACGAATCTTTCGACTAAAAACCTCCGACTTGACTTTCCTGACAGCTATCAAATTCCAATAAGTCTCACTTTTGTTTGTTTTCGAGTGTGTAAAAGTTTTAGAGGGCAAAGTTATTTTAAGTCCATAATTGGGCAGTAGTGGTAATAATGATATGAGATTCCAATGCAGAACATGCGTAGATAAGTACTTCTAATGCAAAATACTTTCGTTGCCAAAGAGTTCCTTAGATTTTATTTCTAGTGACTACGCAATCAGTGTATGGATTTTAACAAGCGAGCATTTAAGTGTTTCTAAACCTAATGACGAAATTATAGCCTAGTGAAGAGTTAAAATATGTGAGAGTGAGATTTGTGACATTTAAGTTTCGAGGCAAAGTGAGTGTAAAATATTATTGTTAATTTTGTGTTAAGTCTACAGTTTTTTAGCTTCAGTTGAAAATTATGCTTTCAAGATGCGGCTTGCAATACTGATTGTGTAAGATTTTATATCACGTATTTTGTTTATTTATATCTTGTTATTCGAACCAGAGATATTAAATTAACTAAAGGTTGAGTTATAAATCTGAATGATTAAATCGCGTCTTTATAAAATACAGTCTCTGATGTTCAGAGTCCCTTCCAACTAACAAACAACTTACGGTCTTAAAATTGTCAAACAATTTGCTATAGATCTAGAATAAATTCCAGTTTACTTTTTATAAACGAAACTATACAAAAGGAAGGTCTTATTTTATAATTAAATTTTTTATTTTCATTTTAGATTGCTTCGAGCAATTGCCTGTCTTGTTAAAACTGCAAAGCCCATCAAGACTTTCAAGCATTTTAGGTTTAAGTGAACCGAGAATTCAAGACCATAAAAACAAAATTGCTGATGTCCCGTTTGACTATCCCGAAATAACAAGTGGCGAGAGTCCGTTTAACACCTTGAACCTCAAGAAAAATATAAAATGTACCGTTGCTCTCGCCAATCATGCAAAAATGGAACAAACAATTAAGAAGAAGAAGAAGCGTAGTTACTCTGAAACTGAGCAATTTGTTCTTGTTAACCAATTATTTCCATAGCTGTGGTTTATATTATTACTTAACAATTTGAAATATTCTAAAATTAATGCTTTTATAATTTTGTAATCTTTTTAAATAATTATAAAGCGTTCAAATTTAAATCGCAGCACAGTGGGGGAAAAAAGTGGCTCTGGACAAATAAATCTTCCCAACGGAAATTATTCTAGAAACAATTTCTAACAAATGTTTATTTAACAAAGTATACAATTTTTTTTTACTTTTGAAGGTTGCCATTTAGTTAAAAGAAATTTCATTCAACTGCAAATGGTCAGAATCTAGAAAAAAAACCATTAAAAATAAATTCTAGCTGTAATAATTAATTTAAATTGTTTTAAGCATTGTTATTCCGAATTGGGAAAAGTTAAATGTCAGTCGATAATTTTTAATGAACATTTTATAAACGTATACGGAATCAAGTCATTTAACAATAGTGAGATTACGTTTTCTTCTCAGAATCAACTATAAGTATCACACCGATGTAATTTTTCGTTGATAATTTACAGTTAAAAAATAATTGTGTATCATTCAAACCAATTAAATAAACACATGCACTATTTTGCAATTTTTCGGTAGGTAAGATTCGTATTTTCAGTAGAATCAACTGTTCATATGTTGTCAAATTCTTTTTCTACGATACTTTAAGGTGAGGCAATCATTAGGTATTGTTTAAACAAATTGAATAAACAAATGCTTCATTTGGCCTTTTTCTATATATAAGTTTCATTTTTCAGCAGAATGAACTAATAATATCTAAATAGATTTAATATTTTACCTTTAATTTTTTCAGTATAATCATCTGAAAGTATATGGTTACGGTATATTTGTTAATTAAATTGGATTTTCAAATTGTAAATTGTTGTGTAACAATAAATTATTACAAGAAGAAACCCCTTGGTAACTCTCTTTTAGTTGATTATACTGAGAAAACTAAATATATCTGCTCAAAAATTGCAACTCATAACTTTGTTGATTTCATTAGTATAAATAATAAGTGATTCTTATCTAAAAAGCTCACTTTGTTCATTACATTTGTTTAAAAAATAAACCATTATTGCCCAACTCAAAGTATAACATCAAAAAAAAAATTTCCAACAGAAGGACATCGGGTGTAATACTTGTAGTTGAGTCAGCGGAAAAAAAGAAATCTAGCTATTGTAAAATGGCTTAAATTCGTATTTGTTTATAAAATGTTTATAAAATATTACAGGGCCTAAAATATACCAGAGTATATAGGAACTTAATGGGGTCATTCTATTTTAATTCGCCAAAGTCGGTCACGGCCTAATTTTTTAAAGTTTTGATATCTAACTTTAATAATTGTCAATGTTTTCGGAACTTTTTTTTCACGTCAATTTATTGAATTACTTTTTTTTTTTAATTGAGAAGAACTCAAGTTCTACCATCTAAAATGAAATGGAATGAAATCAGACGTATTCAACAGTCTTCAAACTTTCATGTAGCATAAACAAAAGCAACTTTGATATTAAATAATGGGAGAATATTGTATTTCAAAAAAACAAATTAAAACATAACCATTTCTGAAAACTTTTGAAGCGTTGTGAAAATCGCAGTGTTTAATTTTTAAAATTAAAACTTACATCATAAGGTTCTTTTCTCATCAGACTTTTCAGAATTTGAGCTCTTCTTCAATTTTTAATGTTATGAATATCTTGTGAGGAGAAAAATGAAAAAATACAGTTGAAGTTGGCCAAATGTTATAAAATTCAAATTGCTCGCAGTTGAATCACAAAAACAAATTTTCACCTTATGTTAGTTGATACATTGATTAAACAAAATTTTAAAAAGCAATATTTTGAGCTATTTAGAAAATTGCTATTTCAGTAGAAAAAGGATCGGGACCAACGCGAAATTTTCAGAGTGATTTAATAAAGAACCGATCAACACATAATTTAAATCCTGGATTTTTTATTTTCTCTCCTACAAGATATGTATCTCCTAAAATGAACATAAGGTCCAAAGTGACGAATTTTAAAGTGTAATTTATAATATTACAGCATCAAAAATTGTAAAAAGGGCTTAAATTCTGAAAAGCCTGCACTGTTAGAAAAATCTGTATTAAATTTAATACAAATGTATATAAAGCATTTGCATACACGGGAGTTGAAATTTAATATACATTAAAATATGAATAGCTGTACACTTTATATTAAATTTAATATACAGGTCGGTATAGCAGCGTGCTTGAAAACTCAAAGTGCTTTTATTTCTTTAAATCTTATCAAATATTCGCAATTGAAATAATAATCTAGAATTCGTCGATTGAATTGCTTTTTATGATTAAAGTGCAAAGTACAAGTGGAACTCTTTCCAAAATTTGCCCTGAATGGTAGAAATTTAATGTGAGTACAGTTGATTGTAGGTTAGGTCTGTCATTTATTTACGTAATTGAACTTTTCGACTTGAAATCCACTTTTATTTTTGATTAATTGTAAAAAGGTATCATGTTATATTATTAGGAATCGAAAATTACTGCTAATCTTATTTTGATTTTGTGTAAAATGGAATTATCTGAGCGATTATCATGAATGTATATGAAATTTAATAAACACGTACCTAAATAGCGATTTCATATGCTTGAGATATTAATTTTAATATACATTGGTATTTTAAATTTAATACTATTTTTAACAGTGTGATGAAAAATGAACCTTTATGAGGAAATTTTTAATTAAAAAAAATAAACACTGTGATTTTAATAACGCTTCAAAAGTTTTGAAAAATGGTTATGTTTCAGTTATTTTTATTATACAAATTTTGCCTATTATTTTATATTGAAGTTACTTTTGCTCATGTTATGTAAAATTGTAAATACTTGAATAAGTCTGATTTCATTCAATAGTATTTCTCAAT
Source organism: Andricus curvator (assembly GCA_932195095.1). NCBI lineage: Eukaryota > Metazoa > Arthropoda > Insecta > Hymenoptera > Cynipidae > Andricus > Andricus curvator. The sequence continues at coordinate 307,794 of CAKNYM010053191.1, read as the reverse complement.
TCTATGATGCACATAAATTTGACATTTTTCTTCCCACTTGCCCTTTGAAAATCAAATTTGGAAATTAGAAAAAAATTAGTTTAACAAATTAATATGAAAAACAGTTCTGAAAAAATTGATAATTATTATATTTAAGTATCAAAAAGTTTTTCAATTAGGCGGCAGCCGAATTCCGCAAAATAAAATGGAATGACCCAATAACCACTTTTTATTGTAAAAATTGTATATTTATCATTTCACAAACAAACAAACGAGGTGTTTCTTTTGAGTTAAAAATGCAATACGTGGAATGAGAAATACGAAAAAATCGGATAATATTTGGAGGTTTCTCATCGCGAATTTGGCTGTTTCCACAGAAAAATCAGAAACAATCTGTAAAATTATTTTGTTTTATTGAGACTGCTATAGGATTCATTTGTAATAATTTTTTGCCTATAGATTCTGACAATTTTCAGATAAATTAAAATTTCTTTGACTGAATGGAAGCCTTCAAAATTAGAAAAAATAATATTTTGTTTGTTAAGTAAAAATCTTTTAGACATTTTTTTAAGAATATGCTCCGTTCTAAAGATGCAAATCGCGACCTATTTTATCAAAGAAATGGTGCTATAAACTCAAATCTTAAAAATTAACGCTGTAAAAGAAAAATTATGCAGGAATAGTTTGACTACTGAAGACTGGAAGAGTCGCTGGCAGGAATATAACGTTTGCAACATTAATTGAAATAATGATAGCATACAAATTTGATCTACAGTCAGATGAAACATTATTTCGTCAAGTTACTATAAGAATTAATTTTAATCCGATTCCAAAGTATATTAAATTTAGAAAATAGCTGAGGCTTCACTATGGGAGTAAGAGCAACCAAGTCGTCTGCATGCACCAAGCAGAATGTCAACGAATACAGAAGTCATACCACAGCTATCACGATTTTTAATAAAAGGACCTTTCAATTCTTGCTGCATATGTTTAAAAGTGAAAATTCTAATGCATAAAATAGCAAAGAATAAAACCATAAAATGTTCACATCCTAAGATATTTCTATTATATAAAAAAGCTGAAGTCGGTCTGTCCCGACACGCGGGGCAAGACTGACGAAATACAGCTTGTTAGAAATAAATTCATTATCAAATTATTATTTTATTAATATAATTCGTATATGGAAATATGATATACACTAATGTTCGACTCGAAATAATAAAAAGTGGATGAATTCCACATCTTATTAACTTTTTATAGAGCAGTGAATGTTAACCGGTCGGTTCTGCCCCGAACTGTGCGCCACTTTGAAAAATGAGCTAATTTAATATTTAGAATTTAGATAGACCTATATTTTTTTAAGTTTCATGAATTCCTCATATTTTATCTGAATTTCGGAGTCTTTGATGTTGCGAAATGATAAATTCCACGCGCATTATAATAAAATTAGCGACTCGCTCCCTTGGTTGGCTTCAAACTCAAATTACTTTCGCGGTTCTTGGATGTTGTAGCAGGAAGTGGGAAGCTGGCATTGTTTCGATGCAGCTGGTGTCGAATAGCAAATGAATAGAAAGTTCTTAGAATCGACAGTTATGTAGATATATGTCTTTACACATATATCACATACATAGGTATTAATACATGTTTAAGAAATAATAGGCACTAATAGAAATATAGATATAGATATAGATATCAGATATATTAATGAATGTGAATAACCTAAGGGGATTTTCTCGACAGAAGAAGCCAATCTGAGAGGAATGATCTTTTGCTGCGATTTCGTAAGAGTTATACTTTCTTGTGAATGAAGACTGCTCCTTACTTTAAGTTCTGTCATAATGTCCGTTACCATTCTCGTCACAACCGCAACTCGATCGTTTCACCACTTTGAATTGCCTAAGACAAACCTTCAATGGAACTGATCGATTTAAAATACGTTCACCTCATTTTTTATGGTATCCATTGCTCCTATTTGTTTTTATGTCGATTTTTTCTTAGAGACATTTTTCAAATTTATATTTTATAGATTTCAGAGAGAGATAGAAAGAGTGAAAGTAAAATCTTCTGAAAAGAGACTGTATAATAAATCATGTATCGACTGAAGTATTGCCTATAATTATTTAGAATCTTAATTATAGCAGGTTAAATGGAAAAAAATGTTTAGCTGAATCATTGATATTTATCCTTGATATGGTGACAAATATCGTTGAAATCGAAACAATGATACTGGCAAAATGTTTAAAATAGGGATTTGCAGCATAATTTATTTTTACTATTATTATTAATGAATCACATTTTCAACTCCTCAAAACAATGATATCATAAAGCTGAAATCAAAATGTTGGTAGTCTGAATAGAGTGCTGATTATATAGGAATAATTTTGACCGAGGCTTGAAATTTACATTGATTTCAGAGTTTACTTTACAATTCTAAAGATTAAAAAGCACTATTGAAATGAAAATAAATGGAATTATTAGTAGAACTGGTTCTTAAATTTTTATACTTTTCCAAGACTTTTGGATTTCATTTGATATAATGTCTCTATTTTTCTTACTAATCAAAAGAATTCCACTTGACTTTTCAATTTTGTATGACATTTGAAACAGGCTTAAAATTAATATAATATCCAAAACATTTTCACAGCCCCACTTTTCCAAAATATGTTCAACTAGCACAACTCTTTTCGGTCCACCTAACTTCGTTCAAAATGATCTCTCATTTCCTAAAAACGTATTAAATACCTGTATATTCAACCAAATGTACCATTAATAATTGATAATCGATAATTTTTAGAGATTATATTTGGAAAAAATGCATTTTTACTTATGAAACTAACATTTTATAGAAGATTAAAAAAATTAGCAAACACGTGAGCTTTGCGCACGATTATTGAATTTTTACATATTTTCAAGTACTAAGTTGTATTGCCCTGAAAAGGACTAAATTATTTTTAAAAACATATTTTTATTTTTTAATCAATCAAGCACTTTACTTATAAAATACTTCAAATATGGTCACTAACCCTATTAAAATAATACAAGTAAATATGTGTTTATCTTGAAATACTTATGCCTTAGTATTCTTTTGAACATTTTTGAACCTTTCAAAATTTGTTAAAATACCTTGAAACCTTCTGAAAGCTCATGAAATCCTATAAATTTGTCTGAAACCTCATACAAAATTTAAAAATAATTTGAAATAATTTGAAAACCTTCAACATTTTTTTATTTTGTATCTGTCATAATCAATCAAAAATTTTTGAAAGCCCGTAATTTTCCACAAATTTTGTAGAAATCCCTTGAAATAATTCGAAATGTCTCATAACTTTTTAAGTCTGTTAAAATTACTAGAAATCCTTAGAGTTCCATTGAAATCTTATAAAATATTTTGTAATCCGTAGAAATATGCTCTGAAATTTCTTCAAATATTTGGAAATCACTTGAAATCTTGTAAAACTTCTGGAAATATTTAAAAATAACATGAAATCTTGTAAAATCCCTTGAAATATTTTAAAATACTTCGATAATCCCTAAACTTTTTATAAATAGTTTGGGGTCTCTAGAAATTTATTAAAATCCATTGGAATCTTATAAAACCACTTAAAACGTTTAAAAGTTTTGCAATATTTCATGAAATACTTTGAAGCGAAATCTTTTGAATCCCTCTGAATCAGTTGAAGTCTTCTAAAATTAGTTGAAATCCGTAATAATCCTATCTTTTAAAATCCTTTCATAGGCCATGCAATTTTAAAATTCCTTGAAATATTCTTGAATCACTTCAGATCCTTAGGAAATCTGCAAAGGCCTCGAAAATGTTTTAAAGTTACTTTTATGGAAGTGCTAGGAAAATATTTTGAAATACTTTGTAAATCGCTAAGACCTTTTGAAAATACTTTGCATTTCCTAAAAATTCTTTAAAATTTATTGAAACCTTCAAAAATGTTGTCATATGTCCTGAAATATTTGGAAATCCATTACAAATGCTTTAAATCTGTTGAAATTTCTCAAATTCCCTTAAAATCTTTTTAAATCGGTTAAAACTCGTAATCTCTTGAAATCTTTTTTAATTCCTTGAATCTCATAACATTCTTTATAATTTGCTCAATTGGTCTAAAATCCCTTGAAATCCTTTGAAATTCCTCGAAAATTGTTAAAATCATTTGAAAGAATTATAAATCCCTTGAAATATTTCGAAATACTTCGGAAGCGTTGAGATTTTTTTTAACTTTTCAAACTCTCTCTCTCTCTCTCTCTCTCTATATATATATATATATATATATATATATATCTTCTGAAATCTTTTAAAACATTGTGAAATATTCGAAATCTTAATATCTGGTGTGCTCTCAAAATTCAAATGATCAGCACCTCGGTGTTAAAGAACTAATGGTAATGAATACATTTTTTTATTTAATGACATTTAGTTTAATTCTCCTATCAAAGTTGTAAACAAATTAAAAATTAACTGCGGCTAAAATTTTTCAATTTCAAATGCATGTAATGAATGGAGTAACTTCAAGCCATTTAAAAACCAATCAGGCTTTTGACAACAATGTGTTCGATATTTTCGAGCTTTGTATTTGGTAACATCAACTTTTTAAAGTACACTGTTAAAAATGTTTGTAATTTTAATATACATTTAATATACATTTGTATATTAAATCTAAAACCTTGATATACGAAATCGCCATTAAGAGACTATGTTATTAAATTTCATATACCGCATATTGATCGTTTATCAGGAAAGTCAGATATTTGCATTTTACACAAATTAAAAACAATTTTGGCAGCAATTTTCAATTATAAATAATCAAGAATAATATTTTTTCCTAGATCAATGTAAATTACACTGATTTTTAAGAGAAAAGTTCAAATAAACAAGTAATTAAGAAACCTAACCTCCAAGCACCTGTACTCACGTTAAAATTCTAACATTCGCAGCGAATTTTAGAAATAATTCCACCCGTATGTTGCACTTTCATTGTAATTAAGAATTTAGTCGACGAATTTAAGGTTATTACTTTATTTTTTAATATTGGACAAGATCTGAAAGCATCAAAGGACTTGTTTTCACGCACTCTGTTTTACCGACTTTAATATATAATATGGCAACGGCCATACCACGCTGGAAACGCCAGTTCCCGTTAGATCACTGAAGTTAAGCAGTGTTGGGCGCGGTTAGTACTTGGATGGGTGACCGTCTGATACTACTGCGTTGCTGTTGGCGGTCGTGGGTGTGGTGAGCCCACACTTGTAGTTATTTACTACAAGAAACTATCCACCTAGAAACACTACCCGAATCGGGCTTAATGGTATAAAAAAAAATAAAAATATACATGTATATTAATTTTACAACATAATGGTATATTAAAATTAATGTACGGTATGTGCAAATGAGTTTACTCACATGTATATGAAATTTCGATCAGATTTTTTTAACAGTGTAGGATTTAACCAATTTTGAAAAATTTATATTTAAAATCATTTTACTCTTCAATTTCATGCGTATATATTCCATATTTGAAACGTTGTAATTATGTATTATTGTTTCAATTTAAAATTATTCGATTTGAAACTTATTTAATTGAAAAATTTACAATTTTAAACGCCTTCAATTTAATATTCCAGATATTAATTTTTGTGAGTGAAATTTTTTTTTCGTATTTTGAAAATAAAATATCTTTTAAATTAAGACTGTTTATTTTATCCGCTTGGATACTTAAAATTGTTTAAGGCCTCTCGTTCGATGACTGAAGTTAAGTAACGCTTGGCAGAGTTATACTCGGATGGGGACCGTCGTACTATAGATGGGTGTATTGATTATCTTTCAAGATTCCTTCACCCCCGAACTAATAATAATGATCATAGTCCAAATTTCACAATTTCTTGACAACAATATTGACTTTTTAAAAATGGTAGGGAAGCGGCGGCAAATGCGGCGCGGCGGCTAATGTGGCGCGTTCGAGTTTTCGAATATTAACGCACTTTCTGCTTGTGGAGATAGTTTCATTACATGTATATATGTTTTCAACCTTTATATTATTTAAAAATTGTGATAATTAAATTAATTGCCTGATTTTTATGACGAAAAGTTAGTTTTGGTTCTTTCGCTTGTATTGTCAGAGTAGCTAAAAACAAGTAAAAAATTACAGAAGTTTCGTGTAAACTTATACATTTTTTTGGAAATATACTGTTCCGAGTTTCTTGAATGCTTTAAAGTTTAACATTTTGAGTAAAAATAATAAACTTTTATGTAAAAAATCTTTATTAAATACTATTCACATGCGACTAATATGGCGCATTCAGGACTAAAATCGGCAGGTAACTTGGCGCACAAGTTTGTGGTTTGTTTTGATCCGAGAATTTTGTAGTAACAAAGTGCCGGTTTTAGTTAGAAGGTAAGAAACATTTACTCAAAGTAATAATATTTCGTTTCTAATTTGTATAAAAAAGTTTTATTCCAATAATTATCGTGTATTTTAGAGTTATTTTCGAATAATTGTATTTTGAAATCGTTTTACCATTTTTCGGGTTAGGTTTGTTCTGACAGATTAAATATTTAGATGGTTTAGAGTAATTATATTATTTGAATGTTGAATCATTATAACTGTTTTGGAAAAGAATAAAATTTACTTATTGTTAATATAATTTTGATTTATTGTTTATAAAACGTCTGTAAGCTTATCTTAAAATACAAAATTTGTAGCACTCCTCAAATTATTGTGAGACAATCTGCACTGTTAAAAAAACATTTTATCTTCAAATTTCGGCGGACATAATCCCTCAAATATGTTAATAATATTAAACGTAAATATATTTATCTTACTTTTATTAAATTTTACTAATTTTTCTTCATAATTTGTTTTTTATTCAATAATTATGAATCGAAATCGAAACGCGCAGATGCACTTTTTGGAAAACACATTAATTAACTGTTTTAATGAACTTCAATTAAATTATCTACATGGATAGAGCATTGGTAAGATATTAGCCTAAAGAAAATATATTTTATTACAATATTTTACTTTATATTTGAATTTTAATCGTGCATTTTTCTTTATGTGCGCCGCATTCGCCGCCGCTCCCCTAGTATAGGAATCATTTCGAAATTGTGTTCTTTCAAGAGGTAATAATATGAAATTTTCAAATTTATAAAGTTGCTATCTGATATTATCAAAGTAAACAAATTTTCATCATTTTTTTTAAACTATAATATTTAGCGATTTAAAGTTGGATACTAAAAAGTTTGAAATGTTTCAAACCATGCAATTTGAGATTGTTTAAATTGTATAATATTCAATTTTAATCACATCAAACTAAAAATTGTCTAAATTGAATTGATTCGATCTGAAATGATTATATAAAAAATAATTATTTTTGGTATTATTTCTAATTTGAAATTGTACAAGGTTCAACTTTTTAATTTAAATTTATTGAATTTCGAATGTTTGAATATTGAAATTTTTTAATTTGAAGACTCTCAATTGAAGGGCGGTACAACGAAAGGGCACAAGCGTCATTTTTTCGAAAATGATTTTGGCCCAAAAAATCAGATAAATTACAGTACGAAATATTGTGAAAAATCTTCTTCTTTTATAATGTCATTTGTGAAATATTTTTGCAGTAGAACTGCAAGTTTTTGCAACATTTTTTACCTTCTTGCAATTTTTTCAAGGCAGCTATTACAAATCTATTTTACTTTTGCTTCTTTCAATTGAAAAATATATGTTAAATCACCGTTTTATAGTTTGATGAAACTTGTGCCTTAAGTGAAAAAATGTACCCACCACTTTCTTGGAACTTAATGACATTTTTCGACAAAAATTTTGTTTTAACGATTTAAATACTCAATAGCTAAAAATGAAATTCTTTTTCTTGAATTAAAAATTGCATTTTCGTAAAAGTTGTTGTCTCTCCTGAAAAATCATGCAAATGACGCTGGTTACTTTCCGTTGTGCAATCCTTCAAATAAAAATTTTCAAATTTTAATCGATTAATTGAAAATTATTAATTTTCGGAAGTATAATTTAATCCAAAAACTTCTCACACGACCCGTGTAGGAATGGTAACAGGGATCCGACCGGGAGCCGGCCGGATAGCCCCAGTTTAAACCGGGCGCTGGCCGGGATCCGGCTAAAAACGTCACGGTAAACTGGTCGGATTCCGGCTTTCATACCGGCCGGGATCCGGTCGGGTAATCCGGCCACAGAGCGGTTAAAAAATGTTGCTTCTGGCGAGAAATTGGTAACTTGTTTTGTCTTTTAAGGCTCATCGTAAAGAATACGGTGAACTTTAAATGTCAAATCAAGTTAATAAATTCTCGTGAGGAAATTGAAGAAGAGTTTCAATAATTGATCCTAGAATCTGCTAGCAATTGTTTTATTTTGGAAACCACGTGGTGATTTGAGGTTAGGAAGGAAGAAAGGAAAAAAATGAATACACAACACTATAAATTAATTAAAAATACTAATTATCCACTCAGTAAGTGGGGTTTTCGGACTGATTACTGAAATAATGTTCATTTTAATTATGGATCGCGGTTTTATTTGCGAACTTCGAGGAGACGACACGTGCATTCTCGTTCGAGGTTCGAAACTGAAACTTAAAAGTGTCTACGCCAACGCCAGCGCAGAAGGCGTCAGACATGGCGGTAAATTTGAAAGTGTACAGACTAAAAATTGTCTGAAAATAGAGAAAATAATAAAAATTGTAATAAATCTGCTGTTCCACATTGCAGAATCGATAACAGTTTTATTTAATAAGTTAAAACATTTAAAAAAATCAAATCTTTTTTTTTAAGAATTCAAAAAGCTAGTTTCTGTTTCGCTGATCTGATAAATATTTAAATTATACTTTTCAGATAATAATTCATCTAGTATCCGTAAATACGTCTTTGATAATGTCATGGCTCTTAAAAAATGTGTAATTTCTACAAAAAAAAGGATCCTGACCAGTGCCCGGTCGGCTCCCGACCATGAAATCTAACCAGGGTTGTCCCGTCCAGTAACCGGCCGGCTCCCGACTAGGTGATTCGAGAAAAATGTAGCCCGGCCGGCTCCCGACCGGTTCCTGGCCATGAAACCCAAACAGGGGTAGCCCGGCCGGGATCCGACCAGAAAAATTGTTGTAGTAGGGCCAACCGGGGCAATTTCTGCACGGGGAGGTTAATAAAATATTCATTTTTATATACATATAAATGACTAGTACTATTGTAACTAATTCCAATCAGATAAAGTAGACTGATATTTATTCAGTTCTGAAATTAATTTTCTTGTTAGATATATCGCTGCTTCTAACTTGAAAAGTTCCCACGGGTTTACATATCATTTTCTTTGAAAAATAATACATATATACATATATACATATATACATATATATATATATATATATATATATAGATATAGATATATATGTATATGTATATGTATATTGTAAAGAATTTTTTATTTCAAATTTTTATAGAAAACTTGTTATTTTTTATAAGTTCTTGAAAACTATTTATTCTTTATTTAGATTTTCGATTAATTAGCAAAGCTAGAGAATCGAGGAGTTAACAACTTGACTGATCGTGTGTACACTGACTTCAAGTGACTTCAGTGACTTCAAGGGCAGATCCAGGGAAGGGCGATTGCTCCCCCCCCCCCCCCGAGATTTAGGAAACCAAATTGGATTTCTGAAATTTTAAACCACGTACCCCCCTTTATTAGGGTCTGTAAGTTTTGACCCCCAACCCCCTAACCATCGTGAGTTTTGCCGACTAAATGTTTTTCGTGAATTTAATTAGGGGTCATTCTAAAATAACTTAAGGCGATTTGGGGAGAGAGAACGGTGCTTTGGTCAGATCTTACTTTTTCTTATGAATTAACAAAGTAGCTTAACTTTCAAACAAGTTGTTGCGAATTTTCAACAAAAAATGTAATAGTTGATATTTTAACCAAGGAAAAATTATCATTTAAAATCAAAAACTGTTGAATTGAACCAAAAAAGACGAATTTTCAACAAAATATGTAAATGCTCAACAAAGAAAGATTTTTCAATCGATACAGAAAAAAATTGATCCAAAATCTAGCATTTTTATGTTAAAAAAGTGGAATTTTTAAGATAAAAATACGAGCATTCTACAAAATAGTTGGATTTTCAATCAAATAATTACATTTCCAAAAAAGACCAATTTTTAACAAAATACATACATTTCTAACCAAATGGTTGAATTTTCAACCAAGAAGATTAATTTTCTACCAAAAAGACGATTTTTCAACAAGCTGCATAAATTTTCAACCAAAAAATTTGAATTTTCAACCAAAAAATTTCAATTTTCAACCAAATTGTTGAAGTTTCAAGCCAAAAAGAAGAATTTTCTACAATACAGTTGCGTTTTAAACCAAACAGTTGAATTTTCAACTTGGAAAGATAAATTTTTAACAAAAATTATACCCCAAGTAAGACAGCATAGAAAAATACTATAATTGAAAAATATAAATAAAGTGGAATTTATCGCCTTATTATATTCAATTTGATAAGTTGTTTTAAATCATTGGGAGAGTCTCCTCTCCACTCCCATTCACATTCGTTCGTTGAAGAAAATTCACAATCGCCCACTCCGAAAAATGTTCTGGATCCGCTCTTGAGTGACTCAAAAAATGGTACACTTTTTCATTTTATATTCAAATCGACCGTCTACGTGCATTGAGGCGTTATATGGGCAGTTTTGGTCAATTTTGACACTTTTCTGGCAATGGGAAATTAATTTTGATCCTTTGTGTACACCTCACGGATAATGTGTTTTGAAATTTGAAGTCAAAAAGCAGTTAAATTCTTTTCTTTTGGAAGAAAATTTAGATTTTTTCAAAATTTTGTTTTTCACTCGCATTTTTTGTGTACGGTAAAATTCGAAAAACCGGATGTGGAAAAGTCTTTTTAAATCATTATCCTCTACTGGTATACAAAAAAAATTTTAATTAAAAATTCAGCTGACTTTCGTCTGACTCAGAGGTCTCAAACTTCAGCCCAAGAGAATATTTTATCAAAATTTAATAATGTATTGAATCTTGCGTTCGTAAAACATGTATTTTTAAAAGCATTTAAGCAATAATAAGACATTCTAAAAGATATGTACAAATTTTTGTAATTACAGAAACCAATTAGATGGTAGTGTATCACTGTATCCGTATATAAAAACGTCCACTGAAAGAATCGAGTTCCCTTCTCCCATAAAAGGACCTGTTTGGGACTCTCAATGGCAGGTTGGGAACCCCACACTTTACAAACTATAAAAACAAAAATTTTTTACTCTCAATCTGGTAAAAATTAAATAAAAGTAACTTTGTGATTAAATTGAGTTGATCATTTTTATTTAAAATCTTCTATATGAATAAAACTCAGAAAATTCAATTTTCCTCCGTGATTAGATATGAATTTTCCGTTACAACTTCATGTATACAAAAAATCGCAATAGAGATGGAAAATTACTATTAAATCCATTAAATAAAAATAATAAAATTTCATTTAAACCTTGTCAGAAATTATATGAACCAGAAACAAAGTGCCTGCTAAAATTGTAATTTTCGAATTCACTTAGTGGTTTGCAATCTAAAATACTGTATTCAAAAAATAAATTGCAGAGTGCTTAAAAATAGGGAGCTCGTCGTATGGAGGATACAAACCGTCTTTTTTTTAGAAAGTTCTTGAAGACGCTCTTTACTTTAATAGCGGATCGCTCATTACACTAAATTACAGATATGATCAAACCGAGGGCATACAGAAGAAAGAGAAAAAACGATCAGGTGAAGAAGGTAGTTCGTTATACGGCCCTGCTTTCGCATGGGTTCCATGCCCGACTACCTGTTACCATCAATAGACCTCCTGTAGGTACGTGACAGAAAAACGGATATTCCGTGTCGGAAGTTCCGTTGCTCCCAATGCTCGTACGAGGAAGAATTTTTCTTTTTCCATCTTGCTTGCCAGAACAGGTTCGTCAAACATTTAAAAAAAACGCGAAATCTTCTCACGATCCTGGAAAGTCTGAATGTAATACACCCATAAATAGATATAAACACTGAACCTCGTTCTGAAAACATTTTTGAAAACTACACATTATCCTTTTATATTTTTTATCTTTTTTTTTCAGAGAAAATGTTGTGTTTTTTTGATTTTAAATATTTTTGAAAAGCTGAATACTATGTAAGTTTGAAGATTTCTTCGAAGATTTCCGAATGCTTTCAGAATGCATCGCTTGAACTTTCAAGTGCATTGAAATTTGACAAGTTATTATACATTTTTTATAGCAAATCAAATCCTTTAAAATTTATAATTTTTCAAATTATGATTTAGAATATCGACCGACTAAATTTTATTTTATTTGTATCAATTTAAAAATTTGCAAGCCTTCAAATTTGAATAATTTTAATGTCGTAGCCTGGTTCAGATTATGGGGCTTTGATATGTATTAATTTAAGTTTTATTAATTAAATTTTAACGGTCAGTAAGGTCACTACAATTTAATACTTTTATTTTTAGAGCTTTCAAATGCCATTATTTGTTATAAGTTTTTGAATGTTAACTGCTTTAAAGTTTAAGTAATTTAAACCTTTTTTATCGATTTTTTTTTATTGGAAAATTATACCCAACAGCCGAGGCCAATTACAGGGTAAATAGCTTAAATGTAAATTAGGGGAAACCACCCTACAGTAGATAATGATTTACAGTAGATAATCTTAATTAACTGGAAAACTGACAAAAATTGTTAATTACTTTTGTTAGTATAACATTTCAGCAAGGATACTATATTTTCTAACGCAGTTTCATTGAAATTTTATCATTAATTAATGCGTGAGAGCATAAAATTAATTTTTAACCTGAAAAAAAAAATTTTACCTCTTCTTTATTCATACTTGTTAACTTAATGAAACATTTTTATGACATGTTTATACATTAGAATCGAAGCTTGAACTTTAATGAACAATATCTATTAATACAAAGTGCTCTTTCTTTATTATTTATAAATATTTGAGGACTTTCTATTAGATAATACATTTTCCAACAGTAGATAACCAACAGTAGATAATCGGAAAATTACCAAAAATGGCTCTGTCAAAATTGGCAGCTCTGCGACTGTCTCGCAGTTGTTTTAAGCTCGGTTTTAAGTTAAAGGTTGTGTTTGTTTGTTTATTTTGATTCGTGAAGTTTTTAAATTCAAATTATTGTAAATAATAAACTAAGAAAATAGTGTAAATTATTGGTTATTAAAAAGCTCATAAATTTTAGTTGTGTTTTAAGGAGCCTTTCGGAAAAGATATCATTTTTAGGATTAAGGTATGTAAAAATGCTGCACTTTTCTGTCATCGCAAGTCAGGTTAAATTTTATAAAGGTTAAACATCTCGTACCAATCGTACCAATCTCACGGTATATCAAAGATTAAAAAAATGTCAATAATTTAAACTTTTGCTATTTTTGTAAAATAATCATAGTTTCAACTATTATTTACTCAATAAATTGATTTTAATTGTAAGTATACTAATGATAAATCATAATTATCCAGAATTGAGTATTTTTTCATGCCCAGAAGCAATACCAGAAACGATTATCTATTGATGGACAAAGGTGTCAAAATCGCAGCCTTGACCAGGTCTAATAAAAATGTTTAATACAGCGAATTGATGAATTTCGTGATATTTTTTTCTATAAGAATACTCAATTCAATATGTAAGCTTTATTTAACAACGATAATCTTTCTTGATTTTTGAAAACTGATGCAGTTATATGCTGTTGAATTTTTTCCTATCTACTGTAGGGCGGTTTCCCCTACATATTAATTATTAGTAGCCATCACAAATTTGAATGATTTATTGATTTTATTGATAAATTATCTGATTTTTATTATTATTATATATTATATTATTAGATTATTATTTGACTAATTTTACATTTGGTGCTTCATCAAGAGATTTTCAATTACTGTATATTTAAATGCCCAAGCAGTAAAATCTTAAAACTTATTTTAAAGTTAAATCTTCAATTCTGATGCATTAAACTTTCATAGGGAAGCTTTTAAAATTCCACTGTTTTAAATGTTAATTTTTTAAAGTTTGGATGCTTTTAAATTACAGGCAGCTTTAAAGTTCAAATATTTTGAATTTTTAACTATTAAAAATCAGGTAATACTCTCTCGTTTGTTAGTTTTTAGAAATAAAGGAAGCAGAGATTGTAATGCTTCTATTTAGATTTTAGATGCTTAGAAACTTGGAATTTTTATAGACTTCAATCTGCAAGTGTCTGACAAAAATGAAATGATTAAATTTGAAAGTACTATATTTTAAGCTCTTTCGATTTCAATAATTTAAATGTCGAAAACTTTCAAATGTTTAAATCTCATTGATTTCATATTTGGCAGTTTTTAGATTCATCCCCGTTCAAATTTAAATGTTCACGGTGTCTACTCACCTGGAAAACCTGGAATTGTCAGGGAATTTTTATATACCTGGGAAAACTTGGAAATGTTATGAAAGTTGTTTTAAAGTCAAGAAATTTTTTTGAGAGCGTGCCTAAATTTGGTTTAAATTGCAATATGATATTGAATAACAATTTTTTTCATTGGTAAAATTAGCTTTATATTACTGGATTGAACTATTTTGTTGAAAATACGTTTTTTTGTTGGTTGGAAATTAATTTTTTCAACGGAAAATTTAAGAATTCTATTTTTGATAGAAAATGTATATCTTTTTTAGATGAAAATTAAACATTTGTTGATTACTTTCTTAACTGAAAAATCTTTCTGAGTTGAAAATTCAAATCATTTTGAAGATTTGTATATTTTTGGTTTAATTCAACTGTTTTTTATTTAGGTCATTTAGGATTGAAATCTTTTTTGGTCGAAATATCAACTACACTTTTTGTTGAGAATTCATCTTTTTTTATTTAAAATTTAACTACTTTTGGTTAAAAATTAAACTCTTTTGTTAAAAATTAATTTTTTTGATTAGAGACTCAAAATTTTATCTGAGAATTTATCTTTTCGTTTGATATTAGACTATTTTGCTTGAAATCTCTTTTTTTTTGTTTAAAATCAATCTCTTTTAGTTGAAAATGCATGTATTTTGTTGAAAATTCGTCTCTTAAGAGACGCAATAAAATTACTTTTCTTCCAAAATTTTGGAAGAAAAGTAATTTTATTGGTTGAAAATTCGATTATTCCAGTTCAAGATTCATCATTTCAGTTGAAAATTCACCTTTTTGGTTTGAAATTCAACTATTACAATTAAAGATTCATCATTTTAGTTGAGCCTTCATAACTTTGGTTGGAAATTGAGCTATTTTGTTATTTTTTGTTTAATAATTTTTTTAACTTAAAGTTTAACTATTTTGTTGAAAATTCATTTTTTGTTGTTCAAAATTAATTTTTTCAGTTGAAAATCTAAACCATTTGAATATTTCATAAATTTAGTTGAAATATTATCTACATATTTGATTGAAAATTAATTTTTTCACTGAAAATTTAACTGTTCAATTTTTTATTGAAAATTTATCTTTTTTATAGTTGAAAATTCATGAGTTTTTAAAATTTAATATTTTCATATGAAATGTTAGGAATTCGAAGCATTTTAAATTGAATTTTATATAGTTGATTTTACTTAGAAGAATATTTGCGTGAAAAATCCCCCTTTTCCCCGTGTATTTTCATATTTTTCATTCAAAATATTAATATGTCAAATATGCACTGAATTTTAAGTATAAGAAGATAAAATAAAAATTTGTTTGAATTATTATTCAAATTCATGAACTTTAAGAACAAATTCAAGAAATGATTAATTATTTAAGAAGATAATTAGAAACACAATATCAACAAGTCAATGTGTGTTTTAAGTATCATTTATTTAATTATTCGATGGTGATAATATATTTAAGAATATCTTGTAATATCATTTGTCAAAGCTTTCTAACTCAAACACGTTAATTAAACTTGAAACTGTTGTACCTATATGAGAGAAATTACTCATTCTTTAATAAAGTTACTTTCACAAATGAAAAAACAGTTATTCAATTGGACATATGTATAATTAATTTGAATACATCTAAATTCGAAGTTATTTAAATTTGTAACTTATCAACTTCAAACATCAAAATCCAGGCACCTGAGATTTTTATACCTTTCATATTGTAAATATTTTTCATTGATTCAAAAGTCCTTTATGTTTTCAGTAAAAAGTGTAATTGTTTATATTTATACACCGCTTAAAAATTTTTATGTTTACAGAATTACTTCTTTTTAAATTTTAATAACGCTTCACATTTGAAATCTTTTACATTTGAAGGCTTGCGAAATATACGCTCAAACGCTTGATATCCATTTCCTCAATTTAGATGATATATCCACCTCAGAATTTTTCTTCTTTGCATTTGGAATTCTTAAAATTTTAATGCTTTTGAATATTTTTCACGCTTAGAAAATTACTATGAAGCATTTAAATTTCAATTGTTTTATAGATCACATTTATATAATTGCTAATATCAAAATTCAAATTTTCGATTTGAAAAATAAAAGTTATAATTTATTTCACAGATAAAAATTAAAATAGATTTCGAGAAATAATAGGGAACAGGAAGAAGTATCTTAATCCTTGTTATCTGCTACCAGAAGATTGCACAGGTTGAAAGGATGTGTGCGATTTAGCTGACCGCTTTAGTAAAAGTGAATACTTCTGTAATCGAGGCAGTCCAGTAGACATCACTTCTCTGGCGTTCATGTCTCCCGTTATTCTAATCGGCCAGGAAAGTCGAATGCACGCGCTCACGTCACTTATATCCAATCACAAAAGACATGTGCATTAAATTACCCCCTTGTCCCTTGTAATCGACAAGAAGCTGTTCTTTGGAATGTTTTAAATATTTTCGCTTCTGGAATTTCCTGCTTTGATTTTATTTGCTTTTACATTGTAATTGTAGATGAAACCTTGAATGGAATGTTTCTGACTTTGTATAAATAGGAAATTCAATACAAAATCCGCTTTGGATCAATCTATGGATCGGGACTAAAACATTATTCAAATATGAAATTAAAAAAAATGAATACTTTTGTAATTAGATATTTTATACGAAAAGGTGTAATGGGTGTAACATATAAGAATGCATTGCTTTTTTTGTATCAATTAAATAAAATTA
Source organism: Andricus curvator (assembly GCA_932195095.1). NCBI lineage: Eukaryota > Metazoa > Arthropoda > Insecta > Hymenoptera > Cynipidae > Andricus > Andricus curvator. The sequence goes on along the minus strand of CAKNYM010053191.1, from coordinate 290,660 downwards.
CGCAAGCAATTCTAAAACTTTTTACACAACCGGTAACAAATTCTACTCACGCCTTTATTGTATAGAAAAAATTCCAGGAAATGTCGTAAAAGAAAATTTGTATTCAATCGCAAATCGTAAAGCACTAAATTTATTATAGATAATAAGATAAGAATGACAGGTATGAACATAAATACACACATGATTGGCTTACAGAATCAAATCTTTGAGAAGAATTGACAGATTAATTTATAAATGATTTTTTTTTTTTAATTAAAATTTTTTCACAATTTAGATTTAATCATCAATCTGCTATCCAACGGAAAACTATTAGGTGAAGTTTTTCATAGAGACAATTTTTCAGTTTTATTTCTCCAACCATTTTTAAATAATGACAAATTGAAAATAAGTAATATGTAAATATTAATCTGTATTAAATAAGAAAAATTGGACCTACTTTAAAATATGTAACTTTCTTTGTGCCTAGTAGAAATACATTTTTTTTGAATGATCAATTCAAGTTTTTTCATCGATTGTGATTTTTAGACTCGAGGCACTCAAATTTGACATAAAATTCCCGGGCAAATTGAGGGCTTCAAAACTGAACAATTGGAATTTTGAAATATTCAACATTCTATTGCAAATTAATTAAAACATTCAAAGTGGAACAATTATTAATTTTATTATAACTTTGAAAAGTTTTAAAATAACCAATTTTATGAATAAATAAACTATTAAAATAAACTATTGAAATATAGGCCGTGGCTACGTGTACCGAAAATTCAGTACAAATAATCGAATTTTTTCGGTACGAATAGGACGAGCTGAAAAAGGGGTTGTTTGTACCGAAATTTTGGTACAATTGTTTGGATTTTTTTTGTACGTGTAGACACTACCTTAATATAAAGCAATCAAAATAGTAGAATCACAAAGTAGTACGTGCAGAAGTTTCAGAGTGGCCCTGGTCGGGGCCAGATCTGGCAAAATCTGGCCCCAATCAGGTATCCCAGTTAGGGCCAGACTCGAAATGAAACGCCTAATCCGATCAGGGCCTGACTGAGATATCCATAAGGAAGGCCCGATCTGGCCCTGAGACAGGCCATAATTTTTTATATTAATTTATAATTTGCTTTAAATTTTGTACGAAGAAATAAAATTGCACCCTTAATAGTAACAATATTTGAGGTAGTTAAAAATTAAGGTTTACTCTCCCCTCAACGCAGATTTCGATATCTTTTTTACTATGCATATTGAAAAAAATGTTTTTTTTTAGTTACTTTATGTTATTATTAACCAAAAACCCGCGTCAAAAATAGGCATTTTTAATTAATTAAACACTTCACCTATAAAATCTAATACTTAAAATAAGGATCTATATCAAAAAATAACTACTAACGGTTCACTGGCCAGACACTTTATACAAAAATACAAAAAAATATTTGTTCATCTGAAAATATTTATGCCTTTACATGATTAAATGAGGATTCGACTACTCTTGAAGTCTTTTGAAACCTTTTAAACTTTACAACATTTTTTAAAATCTGCTAAAGCTCATGATATCCTATACATTTCTCTGGATAAAATCCAAAAAATCCCCAAAAATCATTCAAAAATACTTTTAAAAACTTCACAAATTTTTAAGTTCGTTAAAAATTTGTTGAATACAAAATAGTTATAATCTCTCTAAAACCCTTTAAGTATTCTAAAATTCGTTAAAATCTATCAAAATCCCGTGAAATCCCTTATATATAAATCCCTATAGGCTATCAAATCTCAAAAGATTCTTGAAAATTCCCTAAAATTCCCTTGAATTACTTGGAATCCTTAAAAAATCTGTGAAATCCTTTGAAAGGTTCTACAGTTTTTTGCAACCCCGTTCGAACTGCTGTGAAATCACTTGAAATATTTTGAAGTACTTCGTAAATCCCAGAAATATTCAAAAACATTTTGCAATTTCTTAAAATTCACAGATATTATGTACAAGTTTTTGAACTCTTTTACATTTCTTTACAGTCTCTAGCAATTATTTGAAATCGCTTGAAATCTTTTTTGATCCCTTGAAATCCAATAAAATTCTTTTTCACTTCTTAAGTCGATCTCAAATCTCTCAAAATTATTTGAAATTCCCCGATATATCTTAAACTCTGTTAAAATAACTTTAAATTATCAGGAATTCCATGAAATATTGCGAAATACGTCGGAAACGTTGCCATTTTTAAAAACTTTTCAAACCCCAAAGATATTTTCTGAAATGTTTCGAAATTTTTTGAAATCTTTAGAAATATTCGAAATGAATGATTTTTTTTATTTAATGACATTTGATCAAAAATTAAATTAGCAGTTGTAAAAAAATTGAAAGTTAACAGCGAATTTCATTTTTAAATTTCAAATGTAATAAATCCCATGTGGAAAAATTTCGTGATAGTCTTGAATCATGCTAAAACCAGTACAGTTTTTCTCAAGCCTGTCTGTTCACGCAATACTAGCCTGGCGCTACACTGGCGCTGTCTAGTTTTGCTACGTGTTTGATTCAAGTCTTTCTGCTGTCCAGATTTTAGCTAATTTCCAGACAGAATTACGGTTTGGTCTTAAACAAAAATTATGGAGGTGAATTCAGAAAATTGTACACTATTACATATTCAAGATAGTAAACAATAATTATTGAAGGTGATCGAAATCTTAATGTACGAACTGTATTCTTAAGAACGATTTTTGTTAAGAATGTTTGAAAACATTTTCTTTCAATTGAATTTATAATAATTATAATATGTATAATGCTATGTATAATATTGATAATATTCCAGAAAATCAAATATTATTATAAATGATTTATTAAATTTATTTTCATTATTTATTGATTGCGTAAATGATAATTAAGCCTAACGTATTAATTATTTATAATAATGAATAATCATTATTTCGTAGCCTATCACTGTTACAAAAATCTCTACTAAATTTAGTATACATGTAATGGAAGCAAAAATGCACAACGTGAAATTAAATTTAGTATACCAGCGTACAATAAATTTAGTATATTTATACTGAATTGAGTACACGATTAATATCCGACAAAAATGAAAAAAAATTTAACTTTTATATGGTCGAGGTGTTAAGGCGATGGGACAAAGTTACAACAATATAATAGGAAGTTACATCAAAAGTTCGGCACCCAGAGTATGTACAAGAGATTTGCGGAAACAAATTTTTTCACTTTTTTGTGTACAAAAACTTTTTTTATATTTTTATTTAACTGCAAAATCTATACATTGGACTTTTATGGCATAAAAAATAATTGTATTATTTAATTATTAATTATTTTTTATCAAAAAAGCCGATCTGTCTAGAAACTTGTCGATCCGAGCGTTACATCCGAGTCTAGCCACTGGGCAGTTAGCCTGTGGCGCGCCAGTGTCGACTCAAGGCGGACTAGACAGAAACAATACAGCGCCACGAAATTTTTCCACACGGGATGGAGCAATTGCAAGTCATTCAAAAGCCAGGTTGTCAGGTTTTCGAAAACAGCGAATGCGAGATTTTCCAGACATTTCGTTACACCACTTTTTTTGGATGGAAAATTAGGAGAACTCAGAAAAGTTAATCTCTCCCCCCACTCCCCTCTACCAGTGTCTCTTATTTTGCCAGGTGACTATATTTGACGAATCTGGTTCCCAGGAAGATTATCTGCTTCTATCTGGGGAGAAAAGAGAAACTAGAGTCTATAACTCTATACGTAGACTCAAGTCGGAAAGACGGAAAAAGACGGGACACCAGAGTGACGATGATGGTAGTTTGATAAGGAGGGGGTATGCGGAATTCTTGTAATTAGTTATGACCTACTGACCCACTCGTCAACGATTTTCGTCCGCGAATCGACGTGCATCTTTTCAGCCAATAGAAGCCGACGTTCTCACGGGCGTGGAATGTAATTTTGAAGGCATCCAACCACGCCTAATTATGGGTGCAGGGCAGGCTTTGCGAAAACTCCATGAATTCTTGCACTACTCAAGGAAACAGGTTTCCTCTCCTTGACACGTTTTCTTTCCTTTTTTTAAATCAATTCTTTACTATCATTTTTATTCTGCCATCATATCCATCTAGATTTTATACATCTTTATATGTATATGTATATATTTATACATATTAATACCAGTGTTGAGTAAGTTACTTTTTTTTGAGTAACTAGTTACAGTTACGTTACTTCCAACTGTAACTACTTACAGTTACTAGATAAAGTAACTTCAAGTTACCTAAAAAGTTACTTTTTCACTTCCTTAATTTTATAATTTAAAAATTAAAATTATAACTACGATGATAATTAATGAAAACTCAATTTTAAAAGAAATAGGCATTAGTTAAAGTAAATAAAAAATACACAATATATTTTGGCAAGAGACAAAATAAAATTCAAATTGAGTAATAGAAATGTTATACGGAATATTCTACAGTATCAGATTGTGAACGGGATTTGTTTTTCCGCTTTTTTCGGCGATCGCCAGAATTACTTGTTTCATTGACTTTATTTGCAGCAGCCATTGAAAATGAGTTTTCATAATGAATTTCAAGTTAGAGTCACGATTCACGCAGGGTATACCGTAAACTCGTAAAGGGCAGTTCTACCCAAGTCGGGCAGTTGTAAATTGAAATGGGCAGTTCTAAAAGTGAAAATGGGTAGTTGTAACATTTTTGTTCTATTCACATTACAAAATCATACATAAAATTAAAAATTCGAAGGAAATTTATATTATTGTTATCAATGAATCGTGAGTTGTTTTTATCAATATGATGTATTAATTTCCGAATAAGCGTATACATTATTGACAGAGAAGTGTTGAAGGAAAAATTATGAGAAAAGTATTAAGTGCAACAAACTTGGGAAGCAAAGACCTTTTTTTCAGGTATTTGTATACTGTCAGTGTCAGGTTGGGTAGTTCTAAATTTTGCTTAGGGTACACCCTGGATTCATGTATTTTATTCTAGCAATTCTATTCCACCGTTTCACGGTACTATGCAATCATAACTTTCAACTGATATAATAGTTGAAAATACTATTTGCATCTCTGTAGAAAAGAATGCTTATAATTCTTATAACTTAAAATTGGTTCGATTAAATTCAGTAAAATTTATCTAGATTTAAGACTCCATTTTGAAATTCAGGTAACTTTTCAAAAAAATAGCTGAAACCTTAACAGAATCAGAATAATTTTCTACCGAAATAGTTGAATCTTCAACCACAAAAAGAGATTTTTTTATCGAAAATATGAATTTTTAACCAGAAAGTTACTTTTCAAATAAATAGTTTTTTCATCTAAAAATGTATTTTTATCGAAATACAAGCATTTTCAACCAGTAGTTCAATTTTCAACTAAAATAGATGAATCTTCAACGAAAAATATTATAGTTGATATTATTTCAACGAAAAAAGGTTTTAATTTGAAATCAATCACAGTTGAATTCAACCAAAAAAACAAACAAATTTTCAACAAAATAACTGAATCCTCAACCAAAAGAGATTAATTTTTCTACCCATGACTAAAACATAAATCTCTCTTAATCGGAGGTATACAAAAAACACAAAGTAAATTTAAAATAACTCAAATTAAGGTTCCAAGTTACTGAAAAAATCGTAACTAAGTTACGTTATAAGTTACTTTTTAAAACAGTAAGGAAGTTATATGTAGTTAGATTTAGTTCTGAAATGTCTGATACAAATTTCGGTAGAAAATTATGAAACAATATAAAGTTTCATCTGCTCTTGTCTTACAATAATTTATTTTGTAATTAAAAATATATTTATACAAATTCATATATGTTAGAAGAAACAAAATATTCCTAAATTCCAAAATTTTCATTTACATCTTAAAGGGATAGTCTATCCATAACTAAATAAACTGACCTTTTCTTGATGGTTCATACAATTTTTTAATTTTTTTAAACACTAGATATCTATATTACCTATACTTCCCGAAAAAATCTTATCCTTCATAATTATTGTTGTTACTGCTTACATTGATTTAAGCCGTTTAATCTTCATAATATTACCTACGAGTATTTTGATTTTGAGCATTTTATATTTCGATTTTTTTGATCCAAATGCTATAAATTGCAGACGTTTTAATTAAAATTTTTAGACTTTTATCAATGTAAAAACTGAAAAACAAATCAATTGCTTTCAATATTTGCATTGTTCAATATTAACCAATTATGCTTCAATTTTTTCAGTACATATTGATGCTGTTTCTTTGTTCAAAATGAAACTTTATTTTTTTATGCGTAATCTGGCTTCATAGCAAGAAAAGATTATTCTTTTTTTGTTACATAATTAGGGTGTCTAGTTTCTTTAAAATTGTTCATCCAATTATAAAAAAAAATAGCTTATAACAAATTTTTTATTCAGTCACTTTTTAAGAAGCTATTAAGAAAATAGTGCAAATTGTAATGTTTAATGTTTTCCTAAATTAAAACAAAATCTGAAATTGTGAACATTTTTCAAAGTTCTTGGGCTCATTTTAAAGGTAAATTTGTAAGGATTTACAGAAAATTATTAATATAATTGCTTAATTTTTTTGTACTGCGCAAGAAGTTGAAAATGGAATAAAAAAGTTGAACAAATTTGAAATAATCTCATTTGTAGGAAAATAATAATTAAATATATAATATAATAATAAATATAACTGAATTTTTTTTATTATTTTGGGTTTTGTTTGTTATTAAAGAAAAGCTTACAATTTGAACTATTTCTGCAGTAGCATCTTAAAAAATTGACGAATGGGCTTCAACCTGCCATAATTTTATTTAGAATTTAGAAATTTAGAAATTTTTAATGCAGAATTCATAAAATTAACAATTAAAAATCAACAAATTTTAAATACTAAGAACTCGATGTCCATATATGAAGTGACAGTAGTGTATTTTAATTATTTTCATTTTTCATAAAAAATATAATTTTTTACTGCTTATGGGAAGTATAAGATGTGTGCAAAATACATATAAAGAGCATTAATCGTGCTGAACTGGGTAACGATAGTTAGATTAACCTTCCAGAGAATATTAGACAATAAAATAAACTACTGCTCTTTTATCACTTTCTAATTTTAAATCAACCTTCGCGTTGGGTAGGCACCTTGATAATTTAATTAGTAGGATAACAATTTTTTAAACTAATTATAGTAGACAAACATTTGATCATTCTACAATTGACAGATAAACTGGGATAAATATGTAATGATCACTTCCAATTTCGAGCGCTTCCACTTTTCAATGTTAAATTCGGATTTTTTTATTTCAATCATTTTACACTCAAATGCTACGGATTTGGGTAAATAAAAAAAAACTCTCAGATGAAAAACATTTGAAAAATTGGTAAATAACAGTAGTTTTAAAAGTTCAGTGACTTATTATAAAAGTTGTATTTAAGGTTCAAAATTATGTAAAATATTTCGAGTTTGCAATGACCTACATACATATTATTAATTACGTCAATAATCAGTATCAAGGCTATTTTTTGGACTCGGCAGGTCTGCCGAGAAATTTCTTCTCTGTAAATTAAAGTCACGACCAGAGACCGTTTGCTTTCGCCAATAAGATAGGCAGTTAACGACGTTATATTGGCTGCACTATTGCGGCACTTGAGCGGAAGGTCGTAACAAGACGGCTTACTCAAAATGCTGCGTCCTGGTCGGATTACGGTAAATAAATTGATTTATGAAACAACCAAGGACGACTTAGTGAACATTTGCGACATGGTTTAATTTTATTCGTTTTTATGAGGACTAATCTATAAGTCCGAGTGTCAATTTATTTTGACTGATAATTAAAATGAACATTCATTTGCAAATTAATTTGCAAATTTTTCAAATATGCAAACTTCAAAGCCAAATTAATTTGGTTGTTATAATATATTGATTTGTGGCGAAGGTTCTCTTGTCCCTGAAATTCTTTCTCATAATTAAGAATACAAAAAAAATGTTACGATCTGTTACATGTGGGGGGGGGGGGGGTCGATACTGTTACGTGATATTTTTAACAGATCAACCATATATGATTTGGTTAAAAAGTCTGCTATTTTGTTGAAAAATTATTTTTTCTATAATTCGCGAAAAAGTGCCAGTTTTTCCACCTGTTTTTGGTGTAAAAAGTTACCGATTTTTGCTCGATGACGTGGCGCATGCGCAGTGCCGACCTTTCCGGGCAACAGTGACAAAAGTGGACAGATGCAGTGGAAAAAGTAAATGGACAGTGATAAAAGTGAGGCACAGTGGAAAAAGTAAATGTTATTTCGGCTGGGTTCGTGCTGCCTCGGGTGGACTCGTGCATCGTGCGCAGCCAACTTCATTCTATTTTCCGACTGTCGTCCCTAACCTTAAAGCAATTTCCTGAAAAGTCTCGAGTTGTGTATTTTGTATGTACTTTTGTCACTTGCAAAAGCAAAAAAACACCGTCAGTTTCTCCGAAAATACTGTGCTTGGTTTTTTTCACGAAAAATCGGAAGTTTTGAAGCCCTCAACTTTATGGGCCAACTATTCAATTGTGAGAACCAGCTTATTATTACTGCCATATTATTGCCATGGTTTTGATAATTGCCATTGTCTTTGTTGCGTCAATCGACAAAAAATCGCCTTCTTTTTACACAAAAAAACAGGTAAACAAAAACTAGCACTTTTGCACAAATTATAGAAAAAGTATCGTGTCCCACACATTGAAAAAGCGACGATTTAAAACTCGTGTGATAGCCACCCTCGCTCCGCTCGGGTAGCTAACTTCACACTCGTTTTAAATCTCTCGCTTTTTCAACTTGTCGCACAATATACTATTTTCGGATTTAAAAGTCAACTGTTTCCTAAAACATTCACTTTTTTATATTTTTTGATGTTACGGTATTGGCCAGATATTTATAAGCACCAGACTGGTCAGTTTTCACATCTTAAGAATAAAATCAATATTTAAAAAAACATTCATTTCAGGCCGGTAGACGAAAACAATTAACATCATATTATTTTTTCGACTTTGTGGATTAAAAACTCAACTCTTTTGTTAAAATTTAATATTTTTCGGTTGAAAATTCAACTGCTTTATTGAAAATGAAATATATTTTGACTTGAAATCTTAAGCGTCTCATATTGAATGCAATATTGCACCTATATTAATTATAATATTATTTAAAACATTTTATACCTTTATTATTTCTCTATTTTCATAAATAATCACCCTATATCCCCTGTTGTGAGAGCCTTTTTGACTGTAAAGTCTGTATAAAATTAAAGTTTATAATAACGATATAAAGGCTTCAATATAGGTATAATTATATTAGTATTTTGATTTTGTTTCCATCATTCTATATAGGAAAATATCAATAAAAGAAATCTTTTTTCACCATTTTTGAAATTACTATAATTCTACATTTTTTAAGTTTATCGGGCCTTGCCTTATTTACACCCTTATAGATTTAGTGACCTACGATCTACAGATCTCAGATCTACGATCTACTCTACATTTGACGACAGAATAAACAGATGGTAAAACTATCAAAATCGAAAACCTTTAGAAAAAGGTTTCAATTTTCTAAATTGTTGTTAAAAATATAATTTTAAGTGATTTGATAAAAGAATTGAGAAATGATATAACCTGGTTTTCTTACACTTCATTTGCGTTTATTATGATCGCTATCGTTACTTAAAATAATGTTGATGTAATTCTATTTCACGTTTAACTATTAATTCACAAGTAAAGAATTCCATCTTTAAAATGGACTTCAAAATCATGAAAAAATATTAAATAATTGGATATAAGTAGGTTAATCGGTACAATGATTGGCCACTTAAGGAATTTTTCCAGTTTAAAAATTTGTAGAAAAAACTACAAGCGTCGGACGAAATTCTAAATCTAAAATACACAAATGGATAATAAATTTTATGAAGATTCAAATTGCCATAGTAAGTTAAGCTATAAAAGTAGTAAGTAATTTATATTTGAAGAAATTAACAATAATGTCAAAAAACATAATGATTGACTACGAATAATTATATGATTGTCCACTGAAATGTTGTGAAACGCAGTCATTGGCCACCTCGTTAGCCACCTCGTTGCCCACACCAGGTTATCGATTACTGATTTCGAAAGCACAGCGATTAGCCTCTAAATTGTGGAATGATTGGCTGGAGCTAAAAACTGTTTTTGACTGTTTTTTTTATCATTATTTGTAAGCCAAAGTGACAAACAATTATATACATAGTCTATACAAATTTTAAATATTTTTGAATGCATTTTTGCAAAGTTATTAGCCATTTGCTTTTCAGATATTGTGGTCAATCATTATGTTTCCGATTTATTCGCGATACCAATGATTGGTCACCCATTTATCGACATGGAGACATCAATTTTAAGTTTATAATACAAATATCGTATATCTTAAGGGAAAACACTCAATTAAAATGCGAAAGTTTTTAGTGAAATCTATCGTATTTGAAAAATTATAAAATAATTTTCAACAAGCGGACACTCCTAACGTCAACAGCTTTTCCTCGAAATTCCTTACTCGCATTCAGAATCACTGGTTTTACTTACTCTGGCATTTAAACGCACTACACTGCATTAACCTAGCTTTTCAAATACGCTGCGGAATTGTTATTTGCATTTCATTCTGCAGTATATTTATTAGTAGTCTTATTTCTCAGTATTCTTTCATATAAACATATTTAAATGAGGTGGCCAATCATTGGAGAGTGGCCAGCTATTGTACCGATTACCCCACGAGTAATTGAAAAAAATTATGTTTCTTAGAAAATTTGTTTACTATAGATCTTACAGCTTTTTATATATTTTAATTTTCGAAAAGAGTGTAGTTCCTTTCTTGAATGTTCCATATTATTTTAATTTTCTTTCTTTTCGTGTTAATAATTTCTAATTATTTGATAGTAAGACATGGCTGAAAATATTTGAGAAGATTACGTAACATAAGCGAGGGAGGGGGGGGGGGGGGCCCAAACCATTTCTCCAGGTTTTTTTACGGGGGGGGGGAAGAGGTAGAGAAGTGGCAAAAAAGTTGTGATGTAATTTATGGATCGCCCCTTATTATCTGTTATATTCTTGCACTTACAAATTTTACCAATTTTGAATTTCAGTGATTTAATATTTTAAATGTATATTTCAAATATGTATGTATGTATGTATGTGCATTTCAAATTCAACACTTTGAGCTCTGGACATTTTTGTACTTAAAAACTTTCAATTTTTATGATTTTAATTTTTGAATTTAAAAAATTTTGAAACTGAAGTCTATACTATACCTCCTGCCTTAAGAATAAAGTTATTGTCTCCTCATATCAATTTTGAACATATCCATAGCTTGATTTTAATTCTTTTAGGAATTTGATATTTCCATTTGACATATTGTTCCCTTATTTTCTATATTGCAGTCTATTTTTGTACAGTCCGTCTTAGAAATTTGATAAGTGAAAAATAGAATTGTGTAAAGAAGAATAATTTTCTCATAGATCAACGATCGACTATAGTGTTTTCTTTCATCATCCGTTATACTCTCGAGTTACTTGTTCTGACCTCCTGCTTCTTTCTCACTTTACGATACTCAAGTTGATTGCACGTAATTATATAGGTGACTCCGTCGAGGAGAATATGCATTCCAGTGTGCATAAATTGAATAACATTATGTACATTGCATGCTACGCACATTTCCGTGTAACAGTACAGAGATTTCGAAGTTCGGGATTTCACACTCCGAATAAGTTTCATTCAACCGGAAAAGTATCACTTAAAGTCTGAAAAAAATAATTAGATTAAAAATTGCCTACCTTATTCAAAATAATTTGCTTTCAACTTCCCTAAATTTATATCTTCATCTTTCTAGTGTGCAAAAAATCAAGTCCAAAAAATATTTAACTGAAATTGAAAGAGTATGGGTGAAAATCAAAAAGTAGACATATAATATCATGTCCCTGGAATATTACACGCTTGTGTTTGGTGGAATAATTTGCTTAATTACAGGGCTTTATTAAGCGTATTTGCTTCAACAATATCCTATCTGTCAATTATTTTTACTTTACTCCATGGCAAAATAAATTTGATTAAATATGAGTAGAAGTCATCAGGTAACGTGCTTCCGACTACTTTTTTTTTTAATTTATGGCGTTATATCTTTTAAAATAGAGCTGAAGATTTAATTGTTAAATACACGTATTTTTCAGAAATAATCGCAAAATTACGAAATAAAGCTAATTTCTCATTTTTTATTGTAGTTTCAGACTTCAAAGTTACAATAACATTTTAAATGTCCCCGAGTATTATGCCATCCTGTAACAAAACCGTTTTTCAATTATTTTATGACTTGTAAGTTTAATTTGCAGATATAAATTAAATAAGAATTAAATAATAATTAAATAATAATTAAATAATAATTAAATAATAATTAAATAATAATTAAATAATATTGAATATACTTCAAGACCTAAAAATTTAATTACATTCAAAGTGTCTTTCTTTGCCCAAAATAACTGATTTAGAAGCCGGTAACACGGTTTTATTATTAGAAGCAGCATATTTTGGAGGTGACTTTATGAAGAAAATATTAGTAAAAACATGTACTTCTTACCTGTAAAATACTTGATTACAAAGTTAATCTAGACTAAAAATATTCTTTAAAAAGTTAAAATTTGTGTAACACCTTGTCATCCGGTAACACAAAATTTATTTACAACAAATGAAGTTAGTTGAAAATTGCTTGGAGTTGTTAAAAATACCTTAGAATCTTTGAAAATTCCTTGAAATCCCTTCAAATTATTGAAATCTATTTAAAACTTCTTACAATCGTTTGAAATATCCTAACATTTTTAAATCGTCAGAAATACCTTGAAATATTGGAAAATCTCTTCAAATATTTGAAATCCTGCGAAATCTCGCAATTTGTTGAATATTGCTTGAAATCCCTTGAAATATTTAAAGCCCTATGAAATCCTTTGATGTCCTAAAAAATTAATTAAAATACCTTATTAAGAGCCTTTAAAATCCCTAAAAATTATATAAATACTCGGAAATCTTATAAAGTCCCTTGAAATTCAATAACAATCGTTTGAAATATTTCGAAATATTGGAATTTTTCTGGAATCCCTTTAAATCTTTTGCAATATCCTAAAATCGTATAAATCCTATAATGTTCCGAAATTCAAGGAAATTCTTTAAAACCGCATGGAATATTTTAAATCCCGTGAAATCCACTGTAATATTTGAAAATCTCTTCAAATCTTTGAAATCCTATTATATAAAAACCTTTCATTCTTGTGAAATTCTTTGAAATTTATGAAAAAAATTTATAAAATATTTTTCAAAATTTGATATCTATTGAAATCCAATAAAAATCCTTTGAAATTTTGTCAAGTCCCTTGGATTAATTTAAAATACCTTAACACACTTTAAATCCTATACATGAAATTCATTAAAATCCTTATAAGTTTAGGAAATTCTTTGCAATTCCATTGATCTTTGAAATAATATTAAATCCCAGTCCGCTTCTGTAAATATTACGTAAGAACTAGGGGCGCGAAAAAATCAATAAAATAGTAATTTTATTCCAATAATTATTTGTGTAGTTAATTGTATTATAGAGAATAATAATAATTATTAAATTTTTATTTTCATATTCTAATCTTCGAGACGCATATCTACTTGTTATTTTGACTCACAGAAAAAATCTTAAATGGCTTATATCAAAACATTGTCATTAAGTAAAAAAAATTATAATTACAAAATAAGTGCGTACTTCTTAATGTGAATAGAAAAAATCCGCCCGCTTCGCGGGCACATTCTCATAGCGCGCTTCGCGCGCGGCTCGCTTCGCTCGCAAGTTTCAGCGCGCCTAGGGCGCGCACCTGTTGGATCTCGCGCTTCGCGCTCGATTGGGTATTCATCTGGCGCTTCGCGCTCGATTATATGTTTATCTCGCGCTTCGCGCTCGATAATGTATTCACCTCGCGTTGCGCGCTCGGACACATTTGTCGTCTAGGTTTTCACACTTCGTGTCCTCGCTAGTGCACGCTTCGCGGGCTAATACTCTCTTAAAGCTTCATCGTTATGACCTGCTTTTGGTTTAATTATGTCAGTTTTACATAAAAAGAAGAACTAATTTACTTAAGGTTCTATCGACCTTAAGGAACACATTCTCATCACGACACTCGCGCTTCGCGCTCGATATTTCGTTTGATCATCATGTGAACCTCGCTCTTCACGCTCGTTTCTGTTCATCGTATAATAGAAACCCAAAAGTTCGC
>CAKNYM010053191.1:244344-276008 GCA_932195095.1 Andricus curvator | reverse complement strand
GAAAGTTATCGTGTTCACAGACAGACATACAGACAGACAGACAGACAGACACATTCGTAAAAACCTGTTTTTTGGGTTCAGGGGGTCTCAAAACGTGGACATTTGACAAAAACCGGGGGGGTCAAATTTTACACAAATCTAATACCTTCTCTAGATGAGAATGTAAAAAAAGGTTTTTTGTACGTTTTTTTATAGGATTCATTTTCTCTTGAATTGATTTCGAGTTAACTTGATGATTAATTTGCAGAAATCCTTGCTTCAGACTTTGCTGGATCATCGCAACTATTTTTAATGAAATTCTAGATCAATGTAAAAATCTATACCCTCTCCCCAACATTACTCCCTTCCTCACCGAGTGAGTCACGCTTACACCGAAAGGGATATGGCATAATAATATATGGTATAATAATAAATAGCTAAACAAGTTTCTTTGAATGATTCAATCTGACTTCTTTCATTTTCTTATATGAATACGAAGAGTAAATATTGGTATTCTGAATTTATTTTTAGTATTTAATAATTATCTTGGATACATTTATTAGGCCGTACGCTCAAAGAAAGTCGGTGCGCCCAACATGGGGAAATTTGAAAGGTGGAATAGGTTCACCGAAATTCTGTGAGAGCTGTACAAACATTTTCGATGAGCCTACATACACTTTGAATATATTATGGATGCGAGAATAATTATAATAAATATTAAGCCGTGCCTACATCACCTATGAAAATGGAGCGAACGAGTTTGGAGTTTGGATGCTAAATAGAGGTACATATTATAAAATCTGAAACCGGTAATTCTTGAAATTCAACAAAGCTTGATAACCTTCTACATCAAATGAATGTCATCTAAGATCGAAAAGGACAAGACTTGATCTTCACATTTCGAAATAGTTTCTTGCCTCATTTTTATTCTTGCTCGTTTATTAATATTGAAGACAGGAGAATGGCAGCTGGATTTAAATACAAAATTTTGATCAAATTATAAAAGCATGTGTCTTCCAAGAACTCTAAATTGAATATGCGAAAACTTTGAAACAAAATTTTTCCTGTGTGCTAGGGCGGAAAAAGGAAATGGTCCTTATCCAGTTTTCCATTAGGAATTTTTTTCTCTAAATAGAAAATAAGATTCTTACTTGGTACACTAAAAATTTGTGAGTTTATGGTTTTGCTAAGAAAGAATTTTACCTCACTTTATTTTCACTATCTTGAAAGAAATAAAATGAAAATGAAGGTTCTAAGTGGTACTTTTATGTAACAAGCAGCCATTCATCTAAATCAGGAAGAAAAATGTTTGAAATCCAGAAATAAATCGAGAAATAAGAGGAATTTATTCCAGGATTTGAGTGGCCACACTGAATAAAAAATGTTAAAACCTACACTCACCGCTGAAATAGGGAATACAGGAAATACATTTTTAAAATTGTGAATTGAAAATTGGTCCAGGCTGTGAGACCTTGTATATTCTTTTTTTAATTTTTTTCTATTGTATAAGATATTTAAATAAGGTTTACAGCATATATTTTTCCGGAGACTACGTTTATACCTTACAGACAAAGTGAAACATTTATCAGTAATTTCACAGACTTTGCGTTTTAGCGAGAAAACATGAAATTGAGTAAGTGAATAGCTTGACTTTTCACAAAGGTTTATGAGTTATGACTCATGGAGGAAGACGTGCAGTGCATTTCCTTAGAAAAATGTTGACATTGAGCCTTTGTCACGGACTCATCGGTTACGCAGCTCTGGTTCCACATTTCAAGCTTTACAGAAATATTTCTGCTGTCATTTGAAATTGTTAAACGAGTAAAAATACGAGTTTAAAAAAAAATTTCTTCTGCCTCTATCAATTAAAATTTTTTTAAGTGCCCTTATGTTCAACTTTTCTCAAAGAGAGTTCCATAATTGAAGTACCTTGACTATTATAAATTTTGATTTGAGGGGATAAATAATTTCTAATACAAAATAAAACTTTCGAGTAACTATTTGATTTTTAGTTCTATTTGTTTATTAATTTTTAAGGTTATATAAATGTAATTTTTCTAAAATTCATGAGAAAATTCAAAAAGGTTTTTGAAATTTTCAGATCAAAATTCTACAAAAAAGTTAATCTTCAACTCAATAGTTGAATTTTCAAACAGAAAAGATGAATTCTCGACGAAAAATGTTATAGTTGATATTTTAATCCACCAAGATTTGTATTTTTAGTCAAAAACATTTTCCCTCGTATTTTCCACAAAATATTTAAATACTCAACAGAAAAAAAAGATTAATTTTCAACCAGTAGTACTTTTTAACAAAAAAGATAAAATATTTTCCAAAAGCGACGAATTTAACAAAACAGTTTAATTTTTTAACTCGAAAATTCATACAAAAAAAGACGAAGTTTCAACTAAAATTACTAAAATGGTGAATCTTTAAAATCTATCTAAAAAGATAAATTTTCAAATAGTTGAATCCTCAACCAAGAAAGATTTTAATTTTTAACAAAGAAAATTAATTTTCTTAAAAAAAGACGAATTTTCAACAAAACATACTTAAAATCTCAACCAAAAAGATGAATTTAGAACTAAAATTATGAATCTTCAACCAAAGAAGTAATTTTTTAACGAATTAGTTTAATTTTTAACTAAGTAGTTGAATTTTCAACCAAAAAAGATGACTTCTCAACGAAAAATATAATAATTAATAGTCAAACTAAAAAAAAAATTTCTGTTTAATCAAAAAGAGTTAAATTCATCTAAAATGACACATTTTCAAATAGTTGAATCCTCAAGCAAAAAGATTTTAATTTCTAACCAAGAAAATTAAATTTCTTAAAAGAATACGAATTTTTAACAAAACATATTTAAAATTTCAACCAAAAAGATGAATTTAGAACTAAAATGATGAGTATTCAACCAAAGAAGTAATTTTTTAACGAATTAGTTCAACTTTTAACAAAATAGTTGAATTTTCAGCCAAAACAGATGACTTCTCAACGAAAAATATGATAATTGATATTCAAACTAAAAGAAATTTTATGTTGAATCAAAAGGTGTTAAATTCATCTAAAAAGACACATTTTCAAACAGTTGAATCCTCAACCAAAAAAGATTTTAATTTTGAACCAAGAAGTTGCAATTTTAATCAAAAATATGATATTTCTACTGAAAGAGATGAATTTTCAAACCAAAAAGACGATATTTCAACAAAATTGCTGAATTTTCAACCAAAGATGATTTTTCAGTCAGGAAAAAAAATATGCAAATTAATATGCCTTAAAGTTATATATATTATGAATATAATTTTTCTAGGTATTGGAGCAAAAACAAGAGTTTTGAAGATTTCAGATATGTCGAAAACGAAAAGTATGTAGAAAATCCTAAAACATGTTTTTTTATTCTATTGGATTTTACAAAATTTCAGAAAAAATGTGAGTCAATTTAAAAGATATTTAAAACTTAATGATGCTTGGAACAAATTTTAAAGTATTTTATAAATTTTCGCAAATTTGTCAAAGTTTTAAAATATTCTTGATCTCATCAAAACTTCTAAAATTCCGAAAAAGATCTTTGAAACTGACTCAAATTATCTTAAAATCTTCCGGATTCATTTTTAACAATTTTTGAAATATTAGGTAATATTTTTGAATCTTTTTAAATATTCTCTTAAAATTAATTTTTCAAAACAAATACGTACTTTAAATATTTACAGGAATATTCAAAGATTTAGAGTCTTGCTTTATTTTTACTTGTGAAAGCTTTTTACTTTTTTTTTACTTTCTTTACATTTTCAACCTGAAAAATTTTTCAAATCACCAAAAAAATTTTAAAATAATTTACAGAGACAGAGGTTTGATCTTAAATCAAAGTTTCCGTTTATTATTAAATGAAAATCCTATTTGTGTAGAAATATACGTATTTTGTATGCTGAAATGTTTAATTTATTATTCCTCCTGGAAAATTTCTAATAAGTTTATCCAGTAACCTGAATTTTCGCTACAACATTAAGATAAGTTAAAATCTTTTTCTTTTAAAGATTTAAAAGAAACTTATCACATTATTATCAGATTTTTCAATTGAATTAGTAGAGAAAAAAGTTTTTTTTACAGATATCTACTTAAAACTATAAAAATCTCTTTGGCCTTTGAAAATTATTATCAGAAGTTTTTGAGCTAAAACTTTCTAGTTTTCAAACATCTGTCAAAATTGAGAAGGCTTCACCGCTAATATGTAAAAATATTTAATTTTCAACATTATATCATCTACTTAAATAATTTATTTGTGTAGTGCATACAATTTATAGGTTAATTTAAATATTGAAACTGTAGTTTGAAATTTTAATCGACTTTATGAAAAGCATATTCTTCATAGCTAAGTGGACTTCACAAAATCATCATTTGCAAAAATTGGACCTTTTTTATAATTAAGGAAATGTACAATTCCTTGTTTTTGAAGCTTGCAGTTGAAAAAAAGTATTTTAACTAACTTTGACGACATGGATTCTATGTTACGTTGCTTGAACTGAAAACATTAAATTCTGTATCGAATTATTGAATATATTATTTAGAAAACCTTACATTTGTCATAAACCTGAAGTTTTCAATCTTTCAATTATAATCAATTTTATTTATATTTCACGCAATCGTGAACACACGGCCGGCAACAATAGTTTCGAGATCGTTTCGAGATAATAATGGAAAATGAAAGAAACCAAGAGTCCTCAAGTATGCAATATTTCTAAAAAAAAAAAATGGAATACAGTGACACCTTCAACCAATCATAAACACTGGTTTCCAAGAAAAAATAGTTTCGATACAGTATCGAGATATTAATAGAAAATGGCGCCATGGGCTTTTTAAAAATTGGAATATCACGATGACAACCAAGAAGGAAACCAAGAGTCCTAAAGTTTGCAATCTTTCTTTTAAAAAAATGGAATACAATGACATCTCCACCCAATCATAAACACGGGTTTCCCAACAACAATAATTTCGAGATAGTTTTGAGATGATAATTGAAAATGGCGCCATGGGTTTTTTAATAATTGGAAAGTCATCATAACAGCCAAGAAAGAAACCAAGAGTCCTGAAGTTTGCAATTCTTCTTTCTCGACAAAAATAGTTTCGAGGTGGTTTGGAGATATTAATAAAAAGTGGCGCTATTGGCTTTTCAATATTTGGATGGGATTGGATTTAATTTAATTATAATTTTTGTAGCTTTTAGAAGAAATTTGAGACAAGGAATATGATACCGTCCGGTCTAACGGTCCTTAATAGGAAATTTGACCTTGTACAATCTATAGAATGTCTCATCCGGAGTGTATAAAGGTGCTATGAGAAAAGGGGTGTCGATAGCGATCGATTTCACCGACATCGAACTCACCTGAACCGGCTCTTGGTTGACTCGAAGAGTCTATAAGTATAAGTGTAAACTCGATGTGCAACGTAAACAAACGATCATTTAAAAGCGACATACTTGCCAAAGGAATCTTTAGTGACAGTAGATAGCCTATACCTTTAACCAGTAGAAACTATTGGAAAGGAACATTTCTGGTTAGCGAAACGTCGTTTCTCAAACGTATTCCAGAGTGAATATATTCATACATTCAGAGATAGTTAATGGCTATTCAGAAATATGCGGATGTGGTCAAGGAATGTCGCATCTACATTATTTTTATGATCGGTTGGAAAAATGTGAAATAATGCTAGATTTAAAAATCAGAAAGAAAATTATATTAATAATTAATGAAAAAAAGTTAAACTGAAGAATGTAGATTGATGATTATCTTAGATTCAGAAGTTGAAAGATTTCGAAACCTTTTCTAATTTTTGGATGTTTGGAAGAATTATCGGAGAGTGTCCATCTAAAGTCTTAGGAATTTTAATGTGAACTGATTGGGATATGTTAAAACTATTACACTAATATTTCAACTGACACAGTTCCTAGAATTCGAAATGTGTCTTGGACGAAAATAGATTTCTGGCACTTAGCTTCAGAAAATTACAATTCGAAAAAGAAATTCCGTTAACACAGTTACGTGATAGTGTTTAAGATCAGTCAATCCTGAATTCCAAATAGTGACACTTTATATAACTTCAGAAATATATTCTTAATTTTGCTCCATAAATAGTAAGATATTTTTAATAGTAGAAAATGGGAAAATTTTTCCCATAAAAGAGATTTCCAGTGAGCTTAATCGGTTCCGACACGTTTACTAAGAATTTAATATGGTGTTTAGTGTGTTCAGTCACGCCCATTTTTCCCATGGGAATCTTAGACAATAGACTTTTATCTTCCATATAGTTAATATGTTTGCTTCCGCTTTTAGAAGTAATAACTACTGTTTGTGTGTCTTTTAAAATTTTGTTCGAATTCAACTTTTTCCACTTCTGGTATTTGTTTCCACATAGTGCTGCGAAATGTCACTTATTTTCAAAGTGATCGTTTGAACAGAATTAAAAAAATATTGTATTGTTTTCAGGAATTTTATACATTAAAAAAATATTATAATTTAATATTCTCATCTTGTTATAGAATTTGGTTTCTCATTTTTATTCCACATTTTAAAATGCTAGACATTTTTATAATGATTCGGCCCAAATAGAGTTTTTACAAGAAAATACATTGTCATACACGAATAGGACCATCCAAAGCTCAGAAAAATGCTGTTTATCTCCTGCTACCAACAATTTTTCGGATCATTTAAAATTTAAGATGCAAATTCTCAAACCTAAAAGATTTCTAATTTAGAGTATTCAAAACTTAATAGAGAAGTAAAACATGAAAAATTGAACAATGTTTTGAATACAATAAATTTACCAATAAGATCAATTTCAGATTGAAACCATTCTAGGTCGAACAATTTCTATTTAAAGGTCTTCAAAATTAGATCCTATTTCGAAGCAAAATATTCAAAATTATATAATTTGTAAGTGATTGGAATTGAACAATTTTAAATCGAAAACGCTCCCAATCGAATATATAGTTTTAAATTCAAATATTTAAAATGCAGAAATATTGTTTGACTAATTAAGAATTGTATTTTAACGTTGTACGATTTTTTAAGATTTAAAATTTAAAGCCAACATTTTTTTATATTTGAATCAAAATTATTCAATTTTGAGCGGGATCAATTTTAAATTGTTCAATTGAAATCGATTTCCATTTGACAATTTTTAATTTTGAAAATTTGAAACATTGAACTTTAAAGGCCTCCAAGTTTTGAAACCAGCGTTGAAAGATTTAAACGGTAAATTTTACATTTATCCAATTCCAAGCCTTTAAAATTAGGTGCTCTGTAAATGAGAAACATTACGTATTATGCGTTTTCAAAGTCGAAGCCATTCCAATTTAACAATTTTTATCATTTCTTGAAAGAATTCCATAATTTATCAAAATCGACCAATTTGAAACTCAAAACGTTCCTAACTATCCTTTGAGTACGAAAAGTATAAAAATTTATTTTATGTGAAGATTTTGGTATTTAGAGCTAATAAAATATTGAAATTTAACAAATGTAACTTTTTTTCAAGTTATGATTTTTTGAAAATAAGCAAAAATTACTTTTTTAAGATGAACTTAATTTTCATTAAATTTGAGAAAAAAATCCTTTAATAGTTCGTACTGGAGAAGCAAGCTATAATTTTCTTAGAATTCAAACAATTGCTTCTTAGACTTTACTGCTGTTAAAAAAAGTCATAAACAATTATATTCACCAATTTTCAACAAATATAACGTATACGAAAATTTTTTCGATATCTAAGGAATTTTTGCCTTAATTGTCTAGTGCAATTGAAAACATGGCATACATAAAACTGAAAGAAAATCATTTAAATACAAATTAACTAAATCTTAAAAAATGTTATTTTTTCTAATTTTCAAAATTTCTAACGTAAGCAAAAGTCATATCTTCTTAATTTCAATTTTTATTATCATTTCTTATTACCAAAACTGCACATAAAATAAATTACTATAATTTTGGAACTCATAAGAAAACTTTTTAAATTCTCAAAATAATTTTTTTTACTTCATTGCGACACCGTAGGACCATTTTTGATTTTCATAAATCTTCAGAGATTTTTATTTCTAATAACGCATAGCTACTTTTTGCACTAGCCATTCTCGAATATCTTAAATATCTTCTAAACTAAAAAAATAAAAATAAAACCTACAAAACTGAACAATTAAAAATTTTTGGGTACTAAAAAATTTTTAAATATCGAATTTAAATATTCAAATTTAATAATTTAATACTGAGACATATAAAAATTATTTATTTCATTATTAAATAACTTCAAATGAGAAGCCTGGAAAATGGAAAAATTCTGAGAAAAACATTCAAAACTGTAGGTTTTTATATAGAATTCCGACAAGAATGAAAAATTAAGAAATAATTTTTTTCAAGTATGCGATTTTAAATTGGAATCATTGCAATCTTCTTTTATATTCATATTATTAATTTCCAGTGCAATTGTATATAATAAATTCAATCAAGCTCCTAGTTATCAAGGAGAAAAATAGACAAAAATTTTGTCCCGTAAGCAGATTGTAGAATATAGGCTAAAATAAAATCTACTTCCAATATTTTTGGTCTGGAGGAGAAATTTGAAATTGGCTCCAGGCAGCTTTCCAAAACCTTAAAAAGGAGACCTTAAATAACAGATACCTCCACTCTGAAAAGAACACTTGGAGCACGCTTATAAATTAAACAACTTTCCTCTTTTTTCTCTTATATTATTTTCGGGGAAAGACAGCAATAAATAAAATCGAAGAATAGTGTCCTTTTCATCGTCGCCGGACTCCCGATGAAAAATGATCTGATCAAGATGATCAGGGACCCTCGGCAGGGAATCTTGGCCTCAACAGGACAAACAGGTGCCTCCTTAGCGGCGAATTTCGAGACGTTCTGACCTCGAGACCTCGAATCTGTACGAGGTGACAGACCCGGTGACGCTGGTTTCCCTCTTCTCCATTTGAGATCCACTTGATTTTTCAACTCCATCGGTCGACACGTACCATCTCCACGTGCACGCAGGTTACGTAGGTGCGTAACTAGGCGAGAATTTCCAAGCAGGCAAAGCGGGGCCCTGCGCAGGTTCGGGGGCCCCGTCGTGTATACCTGCTGAATACCTGAAGGAGAGGGGTTTCGATTCTACCACTCTTCTTGGCGAGCGTCGTCGTCGGATTTCAATTCTCAGTGACTCAGTCCGGCCCGAACTGCCTTCACCGCTACAAGCTTTTATCCTCGGTTCGAGCCTCGCGAAGCTGCCCTGTCGCTTGTTCCCCTCCTCTTCCTCATTCCCCGTCGTATCACACGACCCGGTAGTTCGTGAGACCGGGATCTCGCGAACAAAAGAAAACCTCCAACTCCGGACGACTATTCCCTTCCACGACCGGAAGTCGCCTTTGCGGCTTAACCATAATGCGCTTGAACGGTGCCTCGTGGCCGGAGTGAAAAAGTCGCGAAAACCACGGCCCCTGGAGCAGCAGCCGCACCTCCAGATTCCAACCGGTACCAACACAGAGACGCTGAAGAATTCCCGCAGGCACGTACGTACAGTCCTCGAAGCAGCATACCTCCCGAGAGACCTGGGAAAAAAGAGAGAAGGGAAGGAGGAAGAAGGAGAGAAGAAAAGGAGGAGTGAGAGAGAGCACGAGTGGTAGCCAGGTAGAGGTAGTGGTAGACTCTAAAGGTAGACTAGAGAGGAGGAACTCAACCCCAGTCAGGCAGGTAGAAGGGGCCAGCTAGATGGAAAGGAGGCGGCCATAATGGCTTGACGTGATCACCGCGAGGCGGCTACAGCTGCTGCGAAATCGAATCTAGAACTCCTTGACTAGTTTTGCAATCATAACGTATACCGACGCAACCTAATGTTGCACTTCACGTTGCATGGTAGTTCCCTAAAAAGTTATCTCAGACCTTGTGGTATTTGTGATATCCTCGTGAGTTCACTGTGAACCTACTTCGTGAGTGTCTCTCAGAATCTACAGTGTCTTCTTCAAGATCAGTGTCATCAGTGTTAAATTTCAGTGCCTCGATAACCGAGTGAAATCGCCGCGTATGTTATCCCCAGTGTTCGAAATACCGTTCGGAGTGTTTATAGAAGAGTAGGTGAAGCGAACAAGTCGTGACCAGTTCAACGGTCGTTGAAGCAAAAAGATGAGAGGGGCAAATCACGACTCGGCGACGCCGTACTGTCGCTGCAGAGTTCTCTACCTGGGGAGTTCGGTACCACATGCTAGCAAGGAGGGTCTTCTAGGTGTCCAGGAACCACTCCGAGAGCTCTACCCCGAGCAGGGAGCTCTCGGAGCTCGCGGGATAGATTCCTGGTTGAGCGTCTGGAGCAACGGCCTCCTGCTGGAGAACGTCGACGAGCACCGCAAGAAGGTCACCAGGTTCTTCCCCATAGAGGCTCTGCACTACTGCGCGGCTGTGCGCCACGTGAAAGGTGGGAATGGAGACACCTCAGCTACGAGATTCCTGCCCCTGGACTCTCCCTTCGCCAGGACACCTAGTGCCAATCATCCACCCTTATTCGCCGCAGTTTTGAGGCGAACAACTGGTATCAAAGTCCTGGAGTGCCACGCCTTCATCTGCAAGCGCGACATGGCTGCTAATGCCCTGGTGAGGTGTTGTTTCCACGCCTACGCCGACAGTAGCTACGCCAAGGGTTCCGACCCTGCGACTACGAATTCCAATTCCCATTCGAATGGAGTCATCGTTCCCCAACAAACTGGAAGTCTGTACCATACTCTTGGGGGATCCAGTACCACTTTGGACAGTCCGCCTATCACGAGGTTTGATACAGCATCCAGTGATAACTTGAGCATATACAACGGTGACGAGAACCACAAAGTCTGGGCCAGGAGTAGAGACGAGGTCGACGGTGTTTATCAGGAACAGGGTACCCTCAGGAGCATCAAAGGGTCCAGACCTCGTCAACTTGTGGCGCCACCACCACCTCCACCACCGCCACCTCCGACTCAACCTTTGATGCTTGAGGACTCCGCTTCATCTTCAAGGAGAAAGGCGAACAAAAAGCTCAAGAAGCTCAAGAGAGGTATGCATGAGGACCCAATGCAACACCACCACCATCATCAGATGCATGCTCAGCCTCTCTACACTAACGGTCACGGGCATCACACACTGGGTCATCCAATCAGGCAGCAGCACTATCATCCGCATCAACTTCCGCCCAGCAGCCGGTCCATAGCCGGAACTCTGGCGAGACCAGCACCCGTTCTTCTGGTCCCGGCAGCTACTTTGCCCAGGAAGGCTCATCACCATCCTCGGGGCTTGAGGGCCATCCCAGCAGCGGCGCCAGTGGTACCGATATATGCACCTCTCCCAGTGGTTCCTCCACCGCCGACAGCCATTTACACTGCAGGGAATTACGGGACCGCCGGAAATCGAAGCAGGAGACATCAGGAAGTGGAAAACTCGACGTTGAGTAATTCGAGAAGACTCGCAGCTTCCCACGCAGATCTCACGGCTCCGGAACCTCGACCTTCGGAGAGTCCCGAGAATGAGTCAAGATTTGGGACTGGGATTTACCGGAGGAAGGGGCACTTGAATGAAAGGGCCTTCTCATACAGTATCAGGGCTGAGCATCGTAGCAGGAGTCATGGGAGCCTAGCTTCTTTGGGCTTCAGCGCTCAGAATGGAAATGCTGTACCCAAAGGGAAGAAGGAGAAGGAGATCGAGCAATTAGTTGCGGGGCTTAGTCTGGATGATGCCCATGAAAATGGACACCAATATCCGCCTGGACCACACATCAGGCAGGCAAATTCACACTACAATCATCATCAGCAACATCAACCGCCTCAGCCTCTCCCGAGGCCTCGACCCCGCTAGGAATAATATTTTTTGTAGGTTCGCGGGGCGTGTTTACCTCTTGATTGAAGTACTCATACCTGGTGCGGAAAAATTATTTTATTAAAACTCTTGGTATTTTTTTATAATTAGGGATCTATGGTTTTCAGTTAATCTGGTAGTTTTTCAAATGATTGCAAAGTACACATTAATGATAATAATGTTTTGGTTCATTTTCTTCTGTTTGTGATATGAGTAATTTGAATCATTTAGTAGTTCTTCCTATCGCAAATTGGCCTATTACTGGTTCCTGTCCGACAATTGGTACCACCAGTCTATATATAGATTCAAAAGTCTTATTCAAATTAAATTTTTACATTCTTCTAAAACTGGTACATTTTCTTCATTTGCAGAAACTAAACATTTACCGAAAATAAATAGTTTTTGCGATAAATTGGCAATTGAACATTGATTCATTTTTACTAAATTGCCAATTTTTGTCCCTGAATATTTATTTCAAAATAAAATAAAAAATTTGTTTTCTCATCAAGAGCGAAAATAATGAGGAAGAAAGATATAAAAAAAAAAGTATTTTGAGACCACTCTAATTTATACTTGCGAGTGTCGTTAGAAGATTTCTGATGGTTGATGTTCTCAAAGCGTGCAATTCTCCCTTCCAGCAATTTGTCCTTTTTTTTGTTGTGAGATACATGACATGGAAAGATTGTTATCAGTTTGATATCATCTACCTCAATTTTATTGTCTTCTTGGTTTCTTTAATTTTCTCCGAAAATTTTAAAGTCTCAGCATTTGGTCTCCTTGAAAAATGCATGGTTTTGGATCTAGAAACAAAAGATGTTATCAGATTAAAAAATATCTTTCAAGGTTTGTGACTTGAATTAACCTGAGAAAGTAAATTTGTTAAAAATAAATGTTTGAGACAAACAATTTTCACGTAATGAAATTTTTCTCTGGTTGTCATTTTTGTTCTTAATTGCCACAATTAAAATTATTCGATTTGTATTAATTTATATTCGCCTACAAAAGAAAAAAAACGTAGTTGTTTAGCATGTTTACTAGTTAAAGTCACAAATTATCGACTCTTGAGCGAGCTCTTGAGTATTCTTAAACAAAATATGTATCACAAGTTTCAACTGGATCACGAATATTTGTCTGCTAAATGCTTTCGAGGCCACCTTCATTCATACTCAAAATTAGCATTAGTTAGAATAATCTGCATCAGACTTTTGAATTTACAGGTTGAGAATTTGTATTGCTGTTCGATTTTTTGCTACCAGAGAATTTTCTAAAATAATGAATCAACAAATTTTCTATTTTATTACTCTGGAATTTCTTTTTAAAAAAATATTCTTGACACACATTTCGAAGTCAGCAAAACAACTTCAGTCAAGCGTATAAAAATAGAAAGGCCATAATGGAATATTACGCCATCAATAGTAATAATCATATGATTTGATTATCACAAGATGATGAGCCACAAAGTAATATTTTATTACCCATCCCCCCATACACCTATTCAATTTTTTTCTTCAAAAATATCGGAATATGTCCTTCGATTTTTAAAGTAACTTTTACGACCTCACTTTTACTCACCCGCATTCCCCCTGAAATTGCCAGCTTAAAAGACCTAGCGGAAAAATATTTCCTTGTGGATCTATCTAGTCGGTGTAGAAAATGAGAAATGCGACCGTTAGAATAATTGCCATGATAGGAATGCCGTTTTATTATCGCAATTGGAATAATTGTTTTTTTTTTAACTTTCATTATCCCTTTCTAACAATTATCATTGAGTTTGTAACAACAAATTTCATTACCAGAGTAAAAAATACCAATACAAAAAGTACTTAGAAAAATTAACTTACTTACTGATATGAAAGATAAATATATACAAGGCGTAAGCTGTAGCCTCAATGTTTAATGATTTGGAAAAAATGTAATGAATACTGTAAATCGACAAAAAAGTGTTATAATTAGTTAATTTTTGGGATTTATGGTACCGCATTTAAAATTAGGGAGGCTGATTTCAAATCTTTCCAAGTCAAAGAGCTAATTAATTTAAATAAAAGTTTTTGAGAAAAGGTAAGATAATTCTGATTAATTGAAGGGGCTAATAAATTAATTTATCCGCACTTCTTTATGGGGTACCGACTTAAGTAAATATGTAAAAATAAGTCTTCAACAATTATACGTTTAAAAAGTAAGGCGAATATATTATTAGAATTAATTACCAAAATAATCGAGTCAGACTTAAAGAAATACGCCTTTCGTTGCAGGTTTTCTTTTTTTCTAAGAACCTGATACCATGAAAATTGTACTCACAAATGGGCCAAAATATTCATTTTTTAATCCCAACCATTTTTATTCCTTCAGAAAATAGTATGTATGTTGTTAAATATTTTTCCAGTCTATCACAGTGTACTAATTTTTTATGGAAGGAAAAACTTAATGAGAGATAAAGACTGTAATCTTTTGGTCCACTTTGTTGCGATGGATTATATGATACTAACGTTACGTATTTAAATAACTTTTCTTATTTTAACAAGGACCTTTCTCATCGACACTATAATCTAATATTCTAATACATTATACTTAAAAACCCTCATAATGGAAGCAGAGTTTACGCAACTCTGTATTAACGTCATTTCCCTGAAATTGAGGAAGGTCTGCAGTTTTACAGCTTTGGTCACTTTCACCTGTAATTTTTTTTACGTGGTAACAGTGTCTTCTTCCCAGTGACGTAAACAAAGTCTTCTAATTTTGTAAGAAAATTTTAGAATCGTTTAAATTAAAAATTTAATTTAGTGTTTGTGAAACTTCTCTTCCTGATTCTATTGTTAGCCATGAAAATGTTTCTGTGAGGACCGAATCAATTTTAAAAAAGTCTTTTGGAGAGGATAAAAATGAGAAAAGTAATCATGTTGGATAACATTATTGTCGATAATAATTGTCTTTCACAAGAGGGTCAGAAAGTGCAATATAATTCGCGAGAAGCTGTGCTGTAATTCACTTATGGACAATTTCATCGACTCGTTAAAATTTTTTTTTGTATTCTTGAACTACATATGTGCCAAACGAAAACTACGAATTACGTAATACGCGATTTTCTTGTTCGGCCTGAGTCACAATGAAAGGCACGTAATCAGAAAGTGTAGAACATAATGTAACTTTCCCTCTGATCGTGACATTAAAATTATTGGAAGAAAATTTATGGAAATTCAGGTCGTCGACTCTTCAATCAATTTGTGGTTCTCACAGTTTTATGGAAAGATTTTTAGTTTTCTGTATCGTATTTCTATTTGAAAAGGGATTTGAGTTTTTTCAAATGGAGTTTTGGAATTTAAAGCCATTAAAATATTTCATTTTAAGTCATTGAAATTAAAATGATTTTGAATTAAAATTTTTTTAAAAAATTGAATGTGACAGACGTCCGAATTTTTGCAATATCGAAATTTTCATAATTTAACCTGTAAATTAAAAAAAATTCATTTAAAAGGTTTTTAAAACTAAACGTTCTAAAATTGGAATCTTTAAAATTGAACAAAAATAGATGGATTCCGATTCGGCTTTAAAAAGTCGAATCGTGAATATTAATTACGTAATTAACAAAACGACACAAAGGAAAGTTTTGAATTCAAAGTTCTTCAAAATTTGATGATTCGAATGTAAAATCTTTCAAATTCTAACTAAAGAATTGAAAAGCATTGAAAACATCCAACATTTTAAAGCACAGAAATTTACAACTATTTATTCATATCAATCTTTAATTTTTTAGGTAGATTACTTCAGGCTTAGAATATTACACAAATTTTTAATTAATTTGCAAATTTTTGAGTATGTGATTTCAAAAATTTAAAGTAAATTGATTTAAAGAAGTTTAATTTACAGTTCATTTAAAGAATGTGAAAGGCTTTAAAGTTCAATAATTTAACATTTTTTAATTCAAAAGCCTCCAAGTTAAAAATCGAATAAATTTGAGAATATTGATATGTTTGAATATTTATATTTATAAGAGCATGTTATACAAGTTTTAATGCTTCTTAATAATCTGAATTTAAAGACGTATTTCATTCATCTTAACAATTAAAGCTTTTAAAATCTTTGAAAACATTGAATATGTTATTTTATAATGCAGAAGCCTTCAAATGTACAATCATTTATACTTTTAGGAATTTAAAAACTAGGTGTACATAAAAGTTACAAAATTTTAATTTTTTTGTAAGAAATTCAAGATTTTCTTTAAATGGCAACTATTGATTGAAATAATCCGGATTTAAAGGTTTTCAAATTTCAAAATTGCAAAACCCGAAAGACCCTATAAGTTGTGGGATATAAAATTGTAAATACTGCACATTTTTAAATAATTGAATCAACACTTTAGAAGTGAACAGTCAAAAGAAAAATTATTTCATTTTCATCAAATTATATTTGTATCCGTTTATTATTTTTATCTTTGATCACCGTGGTTAAGCAGAGCTTTTATCGGTTATACTCGGATAGAGTCGTCGAATGTACCTAAATTTGTATGCCGTTTTCCTCTGGGAATACTCAAAACAGAATTTCGCAAGTGTTTTTCCTGTTCGTTCTTTTTTTTTGTAACTGACAATGAGTCATAATCTCTGAAATGATCATGTGTCTTCCGCAGTTGCGTAATCTTGCGCATCAAATTACATTACCAGGTATACAATGATTGTTTTGCAAGTGCAGCGTATATACGTACTTTTTATCATAAAAAAAATAAGATGACGGAGTGAGAGAGGAAATGTGTAATAACAATAGGAATGTGCCATGGAATAAGCGAAGAAGACTTAAATGTATACATATATTTAATACGTATATATGCGGATTATGTGCGTGTGACTGGATGAAAAGAATGAAGCGATGATGATAGAGGCAAACTTTCTCCTTTCGATATATCGCGACGCACAGGTGCCTGTTATGATAAGTCCTCGAAGATTCCTTTATAATTATTTTCTTAGAGAAAGGAGACATTCTCGTTTCTCGAGTGGCGTAACCCATCTCAGATGTTTAGGCGTTTGCTATTTTTCCGAATAGTTTTTGAAAAAAATGCAAGTTGTAACAACCACCCAGATAGGAAAAAGCAGTCCTGAGAAAATATAGACTTTTCAAATCTTGTAATAATAATGTTAGGATCGTGTCTATATTTAAACAGGGTTTAAAATATGAATTTTTTACTGTTTATCTTCAATTTTCATCCGAGCCATAAATTTCCCAATCTGGGAGTTAATATAATAGTATAATGAAATAAAAAACAAAAATTGAAGATTTTTAGAAAATTCAAAGAAAGAATTCTTCTCTCGAGATTTTTTAGAAATATATTTAGGAATTTTAATCTTGATCGAGGATCTTGGAAATTGTAAATTTGTATTTTTGTTTAATTGTGAGGAATTTGTGAAAATTTGTTCCAATTTTCATCCTTCACACGTATTTTAATGAGTAATATTTCATAAAGAAAGGTATAGATATATAAATAAAAAGCAATGACGCATATATGTGAATATATTGTAAAGGTCTTTGTGCAAGTAATAAATACATCCATGTATATAATTAAACTTAAATGAGGCTTTTATGTATGCAAGCACTGAAAAATGGTTGTAGTAAAATACATTTTTTACAAAAAGAAGAATGTGTTTAGCCCAAGTCTATAATATAATTTTATGATAGTCCAATAATTTGAAATATATATATGCGATTATGTTCCTTTTCATTGATATTATTAATTAAATTTTATTAATTTCATGACGTTAATTATGAGTGTAAATTAAAAGATGTGAGTTTTACTAGGCAATTCTTTAGTGTTTGCAAGAAATTATTGTTCATTATTTTCCTTCTTTACCTGAGATCATCGACATTGTATAATTTTATTCTTTCACTGAGCCGACGAGACTGTAATATATTTCAAGGTTAGAAGTATACACGTGGTTATGACAAACACTTTCCCTTTGTTATGCAAAGAACTATAGACTTGAGTGAATCTTGAAAGGTGAGGGACATGTTTAATTGATCAAAAGAAAAAAAGCAACGTTATATGCAAATTGAACTGGTCGTAAGAATTCTTCTTCGAACCAGAAATTAGGAAAAAAAAATTATTGAACGTTCATTAAATTAATTAAATTGTATCAAATAATAATATTTATGATTACTAAACCGAATTAATTCAATTTCAAAGTCTTTGAGCTCAAAGTTACACAAATCTTAAAGGTTTCAAATTTTAGAGCATGGAATTAAAGAGTGAGTATTAGGGTGCCCTAAACAAATTTTATGTTTTTTTTTTTCATCCCGCACCGCCTGAACTTGTTCCATTTGGTGAAAAAATAAATATGCAATTTTGTTTCATTAAAAAAAAAGTTTAAACCGTGGTCCTGGGATTTTAAACAGCTACAAAATGATTATAACTATTAATTGACATTAATTTCCGTAACAATTATAAGTATGTTGCAGGAAATATAACTGATGATACACGACGCCGACAACAAATGTACCCTAAGCGTGAAAACTGCCCTTCATAGGGGTTAAGATATCAAATCGTGCATTTTGAAACTTTGACTCGCAATGCTTTGGATATTTTAGTACCCAAATGTCTTTATATGATAGAGGAAATTGGAAAAAAATATATTTCAAAATTCAAGCCCTGTTGAGGGTAGATTTTTACGATCAGGGCTAGTGTTTTTGGTATTATTGGGTCAAGTTTTTTTTCCTCAGAGTCTGATACCATTAGTTATATTTCCTGTTCGGCATTTATTATTTTTACGAAAATTAACGTTAATAAATAGTTTTAATCATTTTGGGACTGTTTAGGCCACGGGATCGCAGTTTAAACTTTTTTTTTAATACAACAAAAAATTCGAATTTCTATTTTCACCAAATGGAACAAGTTTAGGGGGTCCGTAATCGAAACAAAACATTATGTTTTTTAGGACACCCTAATGAGTATATTTTCGAATCATCTACCTTGAGATTATCAATAACAATCTCAAATAATTATAAAAAGCTCTTGATTGCAAAACTGTAATAATTAAAAAGCTATAATTAGGAATAAGATTTGAAAGCTGATGAGTTGAATCGTTCAATTTTGAATATTATTGAAAATTAGAAACGAAGTATGCAAACTTCCAGAGCTTTCACATTTTTTAAGTATTTATATAAGATAATCTATAAATCATTTGAATTTGAGGGGTTTAAAAATTAGATATTTTAAAACTGAAGATTTTTAGGACGGGGGGGGGGGGGGATACGACAAAATAGCGTAATGCAGTGTTTAAAATGTGCCTCTTTTGAAACTTAAAAAATTAATTGCAATTTTGTAGTTTTCAAAACAAAACAACATAGAGAGCCTTCAAATTCAAAAGCCTCAATTCAAAATGGATTTTGAAAATTTAGAAATAAAAGAATATAAAGAAGGTCTTTGAATTACATATAAATCCCTCAAAATATGAAATATAGAATTTGAACCTTTGTAAAGCGTCCGAAGTTTAACATTAAAAGATACGAAGTAAAAAAAAATATGGGGAAGCTTATCAAGTAGGTTTTGAAGATTTTAATTTTGATACTTTATAAATAAAACGACATAATTTTAAGGCCTTCGAATTCAAAATTCTACACAATTTTGAGCATCGAATTTAAAATATTTCAAATTCAAAATGGTTAATTTAAAGACCTTGAAGTATTGATATTTAAAAATTGGAAACCTTAAAAATAATAAATATAAATTGACAGGCAATCCAAATTGATTGAAAAAATTCAAACTGTGAATTTTGATTCCAAAAAATTTCAACTTTCCAGTTTCTCTGGGCTCATCGAAAATATTTGTTTTACGCTTATACCGAATTTCGGTGAACCTTGACGCAGCCAAATTTCAAACATTCTGAATAAAATTTTCCATAAAAAATCTATTTAAAATTGTAATGATAATATCTTGAAAATATCAAGACTTAAAAAGCTTAAAAGTTTGTAGATTACAAACTTGAAAGCTTAAAAAAAATGAATGCTTTAAAGTTTAAAACTTAAAAATACATCAAAATTATATATATATATATATATATATATATATAATTATATATAATTAATTAATTATTCAATAATGTAGATGGACGACAGAAAAATACTTTTAATTAATTAAAATAAAAACTAGGAAAGATCATCAATAATAGTTTTCTGAGAATGTTATCAACTGTGAAAAAACATCAGTTTCCAAGTCAACTTTGGAAGTACTGACTTTATGTGGCAGTTGTTATATTTTCGTAGAAAATATTTCTATTCTACTATGTAAGGCTAGAAAGGAACGTTCCTTGAGAAGGAAAAGCATGACAATAACTAAAGGAACGGTACTCGGTACTCAGGAGTGGTTGTCGGTTATTATAATTATTTATGCGATTATTCAGGTACGTGACCTTTGCAAGCTTGGATTCGAATGATGAGAGAAGGCCGCGATTGAAACCCAAAGCTCGAATTACAGTTATAGCAGCTAACCTGACGTTTTACAGTTATGCTATTGCAGATTAGGTCGGTTGCAGAACTTATATTTAATAGGTTCTCCTTGTATAGTTACAAGTTCCTAGCTATCACATGAGATAAAAGATAATTAAAAATGAAGAAAAGAGACAATTTCACTCCATTATTAGTATTTTCCCACTCTTTCAAAGTTAATTATAACTCAGATGACTTTTTCATTCCTTTAATTGTTTTCTACTCCTACCTATCTATTTAAAAAAAATAGGTATTTTTAGGTTTTGGGCGATCCATAAATTACGTAAAACTTTTCGGGGGGGGGGGTCTAGCCTAGTGTTAAATAATGGCGAAAAACTACAGGGAAAAGTAGGAAAAAGCGTTAAATGGGGGCAGGGGTCAAAATTGTCGTAAAACTGCGTTTCGTAATTTATGGATGCCCCTTTCCATTTTCAGACTTCGTTTTCAGTAAGAAAAAGTATAGAACATTACAAGTTTATCGGTAGTTTCTTATCTGTACGAAGGAACATTTTTAGTTCTCAGGAAAGGTTATTACTTTTACTATCACTCTGTGGAAAAATGACTAAAATTAAGGTAAGTACAGAATACAGGTTGATTTTTATTTTATATTTTTTACCACGCTGAAAAAACCAGTTCTCGTCAGATCACTGAAGTTAAGCAGCGTTGGGCGCGGTTAGTACTTGGATGGGTGACCATTCGAGAAAACCGAGTGCTGTTGGCACATCGTGGGTGTGGTGAGCCTACACTTGTAGTTATTTTACTACAAGCTATCAACCTAGAAACACTACCCGAATCGGGTAGTGTCACGCCTACCCTGAAAGGGAAATGGCTTAATGGTATACTACTACACGTTTTTTATTTTGATTTGGGGTGTTCTTATGTATAGAATAATTTTTTTTTAGTTCGTTTGCTCCCACTGGCGGAATTTTTGCGTATGGTAAAAAAAAGAAGGTACATCAAATGGCCAAATCGTTTAATACTTACCCACCAAACATGGCCTTGGAAGTTTCCATAGGATTTACATGGGAGAAATCACGCAAAACTGAAAACTCTCCATTATATTTTCAATTTTTATTCAAATAATTTTATCTCCAAAAAGAAAATTTTGCATGAGATTATTAAAATATCTTCATAGTCAGAGACTAAAAATTTTGGTAAATCACAAAATAGCAGCCATCTAAATGGGCCCAAACATGCTATTTATTAAATTTATCAACGAAGAATGACCAAAAATTGTGGAAAAACTTGATAATTTATTCCCAAGCGAATTTAAGATCTCAAAATCCTAAATTTTCAAAAATACAAATAGGCCGCCAATTAACAATTTTTTAAAATAGCTGATTTTCACAGTTTTGAACGAAATAATTTGAGACTTTGTAAATACAAACTGTTTAGCTTCAGAAACTACTTGATAATTTTAACAATCCAAAATATTGAGAAAAAAAATGCTGGTCAATTCAATATTTGAAAAAATCTTATTACTACAGTTTTCAACAAAATACTCTCAAACTTTATCAAAAGAAGAAATGTCGATTTAAAAACTATAACATAATTGGAGAAAGAACAAATTTGATAAAATAAAAAATTGTTGAAAATTAGATTTTAAGATAAATGATTTATAGGTTCTGAATCAACATTTTTATCTGGTAAAGTTTAAAATTATTTCGTTGAAAACAATAGCATACATCTTTTTTTTATATTTTGAATTGGCTGTCATTTTTGATTTTTTATTATTTGGGATTTTTAAATTATAAAGTAGTTTCGGAATCCAAACAGTTTGTTTTTACAAAGTTTCAAAATATTTTGTTATAAAATGCAAAAATAAGATTTTTAAATTTTAAATTGGCCCCCATTTTGTATTTTTTTTAATTTTTGATTTTCAAATTCGTCAAGTAATTTCTGCAGCCAAACATTTTGTTTTCCCGAAGTTTAAAAGTATGATGTTGAAAACTGTGAGAAAAGGTATTTTTTAAGTTTTGAATTAGCCGCCATTTTGGTTTCCTTCAAAATTTTGGATTTTGAGATCTTGCAATCGCTTAGGAATAAATTATTACATTTTTTCACTATTTTTGGTCACCCTTTGTTAATAAGTTGGAGAAATAGCTTTTTTCGGCCCATTTAGATGGCCCATTTGTGATTTTTCAAAATTTAGAGTTTTCGACTATGAAGATATTTTGAGCAATTCATGAAAATTTTTGTCCACGGAGATAGCATAATTCGAATAAAAATTGAAAAATGCATGCAAATTTTTCGTTTTAGCGTCATTTCTTCCATGTAAATCCCATGGGAAATTTCAAAGCCCATGTTTAATGGGTAAATATTAACCGGTTTGTCTAAAATTTGGGGTACTAACTTTTTTTGGGGCATACGAACAAATTCCGCAGTGGAGAAACTAAAGGAAAAAGTCGGAAAAAAACGTTACATACAGAGGGGGGCGCCCCCCCTACTGTCGGAAAATTGCGTTGTGCAATTTATGGATGGCCCCTAATCTGTAACTTTAATTTAAATATAAGATTTTATCTTAGCAGGAAATACAAGCAAAGAAAAAAATGAATAAATTAATAGGTGATTTTATATCATAATATGATATTCTTAAAAGATGTTCTAAAATTCTGAGCGTTACTGATTTTATGTCTTCCATTTTCGACAATGATCCATTTTGAAGATGTTTACAATTAAAAATTCTCCAACTTGTTTAGTTTTGAAAGTTTATGGTATAAAATCATAAAGTTTTCGATATATTTTCTAAATAAGACTATCTTCAAGATTTACAACTGAAGATCCTTACATTTTTAATGTTTATGATTTAAAATGATGTAGTTTTTGATGTTTTTTAAAATTCAATTTTGAATTTTTACAACTGAAAACTCTTGAATTTTAATGATTTGCAGTTTGAAATTTTTTTACTTTAAAGATGTATAAATAAAAATTCGTGCTGATTTTGATAAGTTTAAAAAATCAAAAGTCAAGAGTTTTTAATTATAAATCTTCCAAATAAAATTGATGAAAATTCAAATGTAAATCATAAAAATTACCATTGAAAATACTTGAATTTTGAAAATATAAAATTGCAAATAATTTAATTTTCAAGATTTATATTTTAAAAGTATGTAATTTTGAACGTTTTTTTTTTTTTCATAGTTTATTAATTATTAAATTAAAAATGCTTCAATTTTGAAGATTTAAAATTGAAAATTCTTCAATTTTGAAGATTAAAATGGAGAATTCTTCAATTTTGAATATTTGCAATTGGAGACTGTTCAAACTTGAATGTGCATAATAAAAAATGATGGAATTTTTCATGTTTTTTGGGAATAATAGTTCAATTTTGAGAACTGGAATTGAAAACTATTCAATTGTACATATATGCAATTGCAAATTCTTCAATTGTGAACAGTAAAAAGACAGCGTTGATTTTTTTTTGAAATTCTTATACTTTTTTACACACACACACACATCTATATATATATATATATATATGCATATATGTATGTATGTATACATGTAATTAGTTCCTTTTTTTGAGGAACTTCCCAAGACTGCATTTAGTTTCAAATTATCCTAAAATCAGATGAAAATGATTGTTTAGTCGATCTAACATGATGAGAATTTGATATTCCTTTTCAAATTATAGAATTTCTATTCAAATGAAACAACTTCAAGTGGAAACAGAATTTAATAAGATGTCAAGCTGACGTATCCTAATAAACTGTCAAACTGGGTGTGGTAGAAAAAAAATCAAGACACAAAAGCACATGCTAAGTGAGCGGAAACATAGGAGCTTCAATATGGATAAACTGAATAAATGAATACATTTGAAAATTATTATATATAATGCTTCTTTTATTGCACAAAACTATTATTCTTTTTTTTAATGTCAATGGTGATGAGTTCTGAAATTATTTGAAAGGAAAAAATAAAAAGACCAAAAATTCTGGTGATGGAAATTAATAACTGCACAGTAAATCCTGAGGTATCAAAAAGGGATGCAGTTTAATTCAATCTTTCATTTAATATCAAAATAATCCAATTTCGAGAATCAAAAAAATGAGCGAGCCCAAATTCACGATCCTATAGCAACCGACAGTCGTGTTTTTTTTCAAAGATCTCACCAAAAACAAATTTGATATTTACGTGTAATTGTAAAATAATTTTGATACTAAATATGGGTCATTTTAATCAAACGAGCATAATTCTGCCGCAAATTACTTTGATCCAACTTCAAGATCAAAATAATATCCCAGGATTTTCTGTCTGAAAAAGGAATGATCAAAGTGTGATTAGTTCTATCAAAGCTAAAGTTAATTTAAGCAGAAAAGGACAATTTGCAGAATTCTCATTTATTCTCAGTTCTGGTTGGATAACTGATTGCGACTAAACAGCATAGTTTATGTAGATTATAATTTATATTTAATTATAGATTCAAAAGAAATCGTGAAAAATTAAAGTTGAAAGGAAATTGTAACTATTTATCGCAAGATCTTTGTTTTAAAAATAGAGAAATGTTTTTAATTGTATTTTACAGTTAAATACTTGACATATTTTGTATTTTGTATTTAACGTAGAAATGGGTAACAAAAGCCGTATCGCCATGAAATAAAGAAGATTTAAAGACGATTAATGTCACTTATTTTCATCCCAAAGAATGTGCAGTTATAATGACTCCGTATTTAGTAGGGTAATTTAATTGGCATTACTGAATTTTACAGTTGGGCTAGCATCAATTTTCGTTTCCAAGTAGGATAAGATAATTAAGATAATATAGTAATACTTTAGAATAAAGGCAATTTTAATGTGTTTAGCATATTGTTCAAAAATATTTATTTTACAGAATTTTAGGAATTCATTTTCCATTCAATATTATTTAGTTCAACAGTTTTACACTTCACTGGTTTAAATTCACGCATATATTTTTGTATTATTATCTTTCATTGTTACAATTAGCCCACATGTTCAATGTCGTAACAATGAGACATTTCTATCCCTTCACAAAATTTCAAATTCAAATAGACTCCACGCATAAATTCCACGCCTCAAATTTACGATCGCAAAATACACATTCATTAAATAATTATATCTAATGTATTCGTATGCAATATATTGTACACAAGAGGTCCCTGAAGAAAACTCGTTTGGCAATATTTTCACGTTGAGGACGTAATCCATTTTTCATGAAGTATCTAGTAATCGTGACGTAACCAGCAAAAGAAAATTTATAACGCACTTTTGATTATTTGATTTTTATTATAATATTATTACTTTCGAATAAAATGATTGCGTATAACTTCCAGTTATTCTAGAGGTGGGTTTTAGTGGTGGTGGGCAACTTAACTTACAGATTAAAAACATTTTAGAGTTTTTGCTTAAAAAATGTTCTACATTTTAAAATATGTCTCATTTTTGACATTTCGAATGTTTAGAAATTAAAAGAATTTATTCCTTGTATAGTATTCAGATGTCCTCTTATCTATAATTTTTGTTTGAAAAATTTATAGCCTTTGAAATCAATATAGGTGTTGACTTTTAATTCATTTTTCAAGCTTCCATGTCGCGAGTTACATCTTTTAAAGGCCATGTCATACTTACTAGATTCCTACCTTACCAACATTTTTTTCGCGAAACCAGAGATGATGTGCGAAACTCATGTTCACACAGAGTCAGATATCGAATTGAAAATTTAAGAACCTAATTAAAAGTCACTAAGGATGGTTTATCTGGCCCTTAATCTTCATAATTTCAGAAAAAAAATAAGGACCAGATAAACCTTCCATAATGCCTTTTATTTAATTTAGAAGCATCAAACTAGCATTATTGTCGAATTTAGAATTGTGTTTAAGTTTTCTGTATTCCAAAAATAAATTAAAAACTTGCTTTTATAAAACAAGAAAAGCATTTATAATTCAACACATTAACTTTAATTTTAAAAGCTATATTTTACTTGGACCATCTAATTGTAGCAAATTATTTTTTAAGATTTCCAAAGTTAAAACAACTCAATTTGAAGACTTGGATTTTGTTACTACTCAATACTTTTAAGTCCAAAATAAATTAGCTTATTGGCTTTAACATCTCAAATATAACTTAAAACCAAAACTTAAAAAAAATATATTTTTTTTTACTTGAAACATAAATTTTAGACTATTTCAGTTTTTTAAACATTTATAGTTCAAGCGCTTTAAAATTTAAGAGTCCTTTTTATTATATGCAAATTGTCCTCTTGGACACATGGATTTTTTAGGGCTTTCTGATAGATAGTTTTTGAATATCATTTACAATGTTATGAAATTGAAAATGTCATTAAAATACGTTTAAATAATTCAGTAATTATTCGAGAGTTTCAAAATTTGATTCTGAAATAAGTTCTCTTTTCAAACTCTGAAGAAACATCTACTTTTCAAATTTTAATTTAGCTAAAGTGTATTGTACTATGTGAAACTTCGACTTGGATCCCGAATTTTATTCTAATTTCAAAAATCTTATTCAGCAACCGAATCAAAATGTCATTTTCATTTCTGGCATTTCAATTTAAACAAATATCAATGCCTGAACTTTGAAATAGAAATGGTGACGTTTTAAGATTAACTTTAGTTGCTTTGTAGCTTTTACAATTTAGGGATTTTCATTAAAATTGTGTTTCTTAAACTATACAATAACAATTCAAATTAGTTATATCAGAGATTTTCATATTAAAAAATGAGATTCTAACAAGTAAACCTACAAAAAACACTAATTGTGGAAAAAATTCGCCAAGTACATGAATATTAATATTTTATTTATTTATGTTCAAGGTAATCAAAGTTGTCAAATAAAAAAAGCCAACTACGATGGATAGAAAAATTATAAACAGAATTATTTTTTAATAAAAGGAATTAGTTCAATGAATTGTTTTAATAAATAATTTTTTGTTTCATAAAAAAATTAATTGATATTTTATAGAAATAAAAAAGTGAAGAATCATTTAGAGAGCCTGAAATATGATAATTAATATCTTATTATCATTATTTTTCGACACTTATTGTCACTATTTAAAGACAATAATAAGTCTGCCAAATTTTTTTTTCGTTTGATTTATTTCTCTAAAATATAATTTTATTTTTGTTATCAAGCAAAACAAAAATATTTATTTAACTCATTCATTGAACAAATTCCTTTTATTTAAAAAGCATTTCTATTTATAACTTTTCTACTTCATGTACTTGGCGAAATTTTTTCACACGTAGTGTTTTTGGTGGGATTTCATTTTTTTGCTGTGATCTATCAGCAAAATATGAACAAAAAATAATAAACATAATAACCGCCTGCTAAAAAAAGATCCAAGAATTGAAGATACTAATTAAGAAAATTTTTGCGGTATGGCCACATTTGACAATAAAAAAGTTTTGATTCAATGGATAGAAGTTGTATCTTGATCTGTATTTTTGAAAATCACGTTTTTTCTTTTTTAAGGGAAGCAATCATATACTTCTTTCTCCCTAAGTAATATGTGAAATCGTAAAAGAAGACATAAATTATGAACGTTTTATGAACATTAGAATAAAATTGTAGCCTGCAGTCGACTTTTGTTTATACGTTTTTTTTTATTTTGCGATTTATCAAAATTGCAATTAAGATCCTCCAAATTTATAAAAAAAATACTTACTCAAGAATTTGCTCTAAAAATTCGGTACAAAATCAGTTTAATTTAGTCGATGAAAGTTCGTGTCTGCATATATTGAAAATAGTTAATTTTCTGATATGAATCCGAATATAATTCCAGGGTATGTTTATGTATTACATTGTTCTACAAAAGTGGAATATGTCAACCTTATTTAATATATGTATGCGAAGTTTCATCCAAATCGGTCAGTTGGTATTGTCTGCAGGTGCATTTTAAATAAATGAAAACTATTTTTAGAATATGATGAAATCTTTCTGGAAAAAGTTTAAATTTATTTGGTAAAAGCCTGCAAGCCGTACCTTGATCTGCATTTCAAATATCATCCTTTTAATCGATTGTCAAGATTTTATAATTATTGGACTAAAATTGTAACCTGCACACAACTTTTTCTTACGTTTTTTTTTGTAAATTCGATTATAGCGAATGTCTTTAATTTTTAAATAACTTCTTTCAAACTTACAGAACTTTTGTACTTTGGTGGGTTCTATATACCCACCAACTTTGGTTAAGGCATCTCATAAATTGACTGAAATATTCCAATTTTAGTGTTCAAAATTATTTATGTTACAGATAATAATTCCCATGGGAATTATTATCCTTCATTGTATTTTTTTTTCTCGTATGAGTATTCAGAATCTTTTTCTACTTTTTGTTAGTACCTGGCGCCGATTCGCTACCGCGTATCTTGGTTAGATAAGAGGGTATATTAGAAAATATTATATATAGTAACAGGTGCAAAACCTGCGTAGTTGTAAGAAAACCCGAGTGCCATGTCATCCTGTCGCTTAGTTACTTCCGCTTTCCAGGAACGGTTTCGCAGCAGTACAGGTAACGCGTCGCACCTGTCACTTGACTAAATCATAGTACATGGAACATGAGCTCATAATTGCGGGGAATTTGAGGTGATATAATCACATTACCTATCTCCAATTACTTTAAGTTTAAGGACAAATCTCATTTAAATCAAAAAAATTATAGTGGACAATTTTTCTTGATTAAACTGCTGAATAGGATACATCGGGGCAAGACCGGTGTGTTTAACATTCATTGCTCTATACAAAGTTATTAAGACATGGAATTGATCCATTTTTTTCATTATTTTGAGTCACACATTCTTATATACTTGATTTCAATACGTATTAATTATCTCAATGAATTAACTATTTAATAAGTTAATTATTCCTAACAATCTGTATTTCGTCGGTCTTGCACCGCATGTCGCACAGTGGGACTAAAAAGTTTTTCTGGACAAATTAGTCAACAGCTCACAATTTCCATCGGATTTTAGAATTTTTGTTCTGAAAGTTAAATAAATTTCAAAGA
Source organism: Andricus curvator (assembly GCA_932195095.1). Taxonomy (NCBI): domain Eukaryota; kingdom Metazoa; phylum Arthropoda; class Insecta; order Hymenoptera; family Cynipidae; genus Andricus; species Andricus curvator. The sequence continues at coordinate 246,733 of CAKNYM010053191.1, read as the reverse complement.
AATTTGTGAGAGCAGAATACAATTTTTGTTTCAAATAATTTTTTCTTTAACAACAAAGTTAACATTAAAATTTTTTTTTATAATTAATCCCATTGTTTGCAACTACTTACATTTATGTGAAACATGATAAAATCGGTGAAGAAGTTCCATAAAAATAATATCCAGTAGGTTACAAAATTTTATTTTCAATTTTATATTAACAAATTAGTAAGTGAAAGTGGTAATGCAAGATTAAAAATACTTAGAGACTTTATTCTTCCATTTTTTGAAAACATACCTAAAAGAAATCTTTAGTTACCATTTTTTTAATCCAAAGTAATTGTAAATCTTATAAACAAATTTAGTAAACAAATGCATATTTTATCCATTTACAAATACTTCATTCCATTGAGAAAATTGATCAAAAATTTGTCGCAAATAAATAACATATACGATTTGTTAATACCTGATAACAAATGTTAATTGTTTAAATAAATTTGTTAAAGAAATACGAATATTTGTCAATGAAGAACCAGCATATTTCGCTTTTTCAACGGAATTAACTCTAAATGACTTGGAAAAATCCTTTCCTTATGACACTTTATCAAAGAACAATAATTTTACATTTTATAAGCAAGTTTATGAACAAATTCACAATTTGAATACTTTCTAACAAATAAATGTTGTTTTTTTTACGAAATCGACTGCCTATAGCTCAGAAAAAAAACCTTTTTATTATCAGACTTTTTCAGGTGACATAATTTGTTATTAAATTAAATAAATTTCATAAACAAATAGAGATTTTCGTCAATTTGCAACCGGCAGATTTCGTTTTTTCAACGGAATTAACTGTAAGTAACTTGGTCGTATACCCCTATGGTGGCTTTAGCTGTAATGGTTGTACTTCTGGATGTAGCTCGGTCTTGAAATCTTTACTCTGTACGCAGGTAACACTACCTCTCACAATTACATGATTCAAAAGGAACAGGTTACTAGTTTAATTTACATGATGATGATGTAACAAGTCATGTAAAAAGTCAATTTTGCAGATAACAAGGAATAAAACTAAAAATGTAGGAACCTTTTAAGACGTTTAAGTCAAGATAATATTATTAATTTCCGCGATACCACGCTGAAAACACCAGTTCTCGTAAGATCACTGAAGTTAAGCAGTGTTGGGCGCGGTTAGTACTTGGATGGGTGGCCGTGCAGGAATACCGCGTGCTGTTGGCCCGTCGTGGGTGTAGTGGACCCACATTGGTAGTATATATCCACCTAGAAACACTACCCGAATCGGGTAGTGAGGCAATAAACTTTCCAGTTCGAACTGCGAATAATTTTTTTTTTTTGCAAAATATAAAATTACAAATACTAGGTTTTATGAAAAGTTCAAATAATTGTATTTCTCAAAAATTGAAAATTATCACCTAATGGATGATTTGAATTACTTCTTGGCTTGAAGTTGAATATTGTTACTATAAATTTTGGCTGAAGTTAGACGTCGAAAAGCTCTCAAAAAATATGACGCACAAAACAAACAAAATTAAATATTGCAACTTCCTAAATAAATAGGAGGATAATATGTATTTCTGTTCATATATTTGTAAATAATAATTCGGAATTGGACAAATTGAATCGCAGCAATAAAAAATTATTACATTTAAAGTGCAAGACTTAAAAATTGAATAAAAGGTTCTGAAGTTATATCAATATAAAAAGAACAGAGCAAACTATGAGAGGTCATATGAATATGACCTGATAATCAGAGAACGTATCACTGATAGCAATATCATAAATGATGCTCTTTTTCACAAAAGAACTTATTTCCTGTGACGTAAGGTAAATTTGTGGGTGATTCTGAACCAATCTATTTAGATTATTACATTTTCACGAAAACGAAAAGAAATAATCCAAAAAAATTGTAGGCATTTCTAAAATTGCCAATATTTAATCAATTCTTTTTACAAAAATTTTAATAAAAAGATTTCTTTTCAAGAAACTGAGGTAAAATTATTTGGACTCAATTAAAAGAACTCCTGCTTTGGAGGAATAATGAAACTACTATATAAACAGTTGAAGGAAAGTAAAAGTACAGAGTTTGGCAGCATGAGAAACAGCAAAGGTGAAATGCTATATGATATAGACGGGATAGTAGACGCTTTAAAAGACTCTTTTAAAGAACTATTAGAAGGTGAAGGTATAGGACAACAAAACTGCGACATAGAACATAATGCATTAGAAAACCCAATTGAAAAAGTCTGTGTCACTCAGGTCAGAGACATAATAAAGAACTTGAAAAACGGTAAGGCTGCAGACAGTATTAGCGCTGAAATGCTTAAATACGGTGGCGAGTACATGCCTCACGCAGGTTGTGCGAATTGATAAATTTGTGTATCGAGACAGGAAAAGT
>CAKNYM010053191.1:218026-234893 GCA_932195095.1 Andricus curvator | reverse complement strand
TATAGATGTAGATTGTAGATTGCAGGGTCGTCCCTCAAAGAAGAATTACCGCCACTCAAATGCTTTGCAGAAGCAGAGAAGATCTGAAGATGCCTCACATGGTTTGAATAACAGTACTCTCACATTGGACGCATCGCGCCGCTTGGCGAACGCCATCAAACGCGTGGTACCGTTACCGGTTTATACACCAGAAGCAAGAGCACTAGCACTAGCATCACTAGCAGACAGTTCCAGTGTCTCTTCGTTCAACAGCTTCACTCTGCTGTCGGTTCTTCCACCGGCTCTTCGCAACCTTGAGATAACTAGATAAGCCTTGTTCAAGTCTCGTGGCGGTGGTAACATGGTACCGGGTCCAGGGTACCACCCACTATCGAAACTCTACCCGGCACGCGAGCGGATCCTCTACATCAGTCAGACTCAGTCATGAGGTGGATGGTCCACAGTTCACTTCCGCTGAAAGAAGCTTCTTTCTCGGCAGTGAATCGCCTTCTGCAATCGTGAGATACTTTGTCAATGTCAAGGTGAAATCGGTATTCAGTGTTACTATAATCTTGTGTGCTGTGTTTTATTATCCGGATTCTATATGTGCTTCCGGAAGCTGGACTATGCTCCTAAGGATCAATCTGCAAGGACCCGGTATGTTAAGGGTTAGGAATAGTGGAGATTAATTGGTGGTGGTTCAATTTTATTTGGAAGATGTAAGATCAAAGAGATGAAGAGGACATTGTTTCTTACAATGTACCTGCCTAGATATTATTCATTTTTTGCAATAACAGATTAGTCAATGTCTTAAGATAGAGTTTTCTGTCAAAATAAATTGTGCCATGAGAAATAAAAGGTTGCAGCTTATAATTTTTGACAACTTTACAGGTGAGGTTTTCTAGAAGAATATTTAGGACTTTGAGAAAATATTGAATCTTGAAAATATGAAGAATACTTTATAGTAAATTATTGAATTTTATCATGAAACCTTTTGAGATCAAAGTATATAGAAAGTCATAAGGTAATGGTAAATTTATAGGTTCTGTAACAGTATGGTGGAGTTGGTTTTCCCTTGCATTGTTATTGCAGAAAATAGGTCGAAACTTGTATAGCATACCAAAATGTAACCTTCCACGCATTAGTTATATATATACACAAAATTGGTTTAGGTGATACAATTTATTAAAGCGATTGTGTTTTTCTTTATTCTAATGACAGGGTTTTAAATCTGGAAAATTGGCCTGTATGATATTGACACTAGAAGCTTCTTCAATTCTTTTTTAATTTCAAGGGTGGTTCACTCTTATATTTAAGAAAACCCAGTAAAAGTTCGAAAGGGATTATTCTTGAAGATACTTGATTAGCAATTTTTTTGTTTGAAAGAGAATGTGATTTGGCGTGAATTTTCATGTATCCTCAAGAAAGAATTTCATTTAATGGGACGGAATACTAGTCAATTTTTATTTCTGGCAAAAACGATTTTTTGCAATGAAAAAACTTAGTTCTCATACTATAAGAAATATTAAATTTAATAAAAGATTTTAAGGAAATCAAAAGCTTATAACAGTTAATATTGTGTAAGGTATTCAATTTTCCATATTGTAAAGAATTTTGTAGATTTTGTTAATTCAATAAGTGAAGAGAAATTTGAATTTTGACACCATCCCTCAAGACCATTTCATCTTAGAAACGAGAGTCCGAAAAAATGAGCCTTGAGACACCAATATTTATCATAGTTAAAAAGCAATGAGATCCATCCTCTTAAATCAGTTTGCCTCATTAATCACCATTGAAAAATAGATTAAGAGATGAATAAATTATTCAGCCAATTCGTCAATTTAACTGGAATCAAATTTTACTTTCACTACTAATTACATTTTTTGTTCCTAAAAGATTTAAAAGATCATTAATGGGTCTTCTATTACGAAAAACAAAGTTTAATTTCTCCTATATAATTCGTATAAAATAATGATCACAATAATATAAGAAAAATTAAAAAATAATTTAGAATTGATTAATTTTATTGTGAGATTCACTTTTGAATATAAATTCCAAAATTCAAGGTAATAATCCTTGTTAATAGAGTAAAGCGAAGCGAAACGAGACAAAATTTAAATCAAAATAACTGTGAATCGTGGTTTTTGGTAGGTATATATTTAAAAAATCATGGAGATGAACCAAATACGTTAAAAGAAATTAGTACCTGCACAAAAAACACTATAATTTTTGAATCAATAGATACAATTTTGAAAAATGTCAACATTCAATACTCCTTAAATAGAAGGGGCTTCAGATGAAATTGACTGATTTAACAACTACTAGAATTCAACGTAAAAGTTTTTTTTCTTTTATCTGCCCTAATACTCCATACGTAAGCGTATATGAATTGAAAAATATTTGATTTTTTGAATTTAAAAAAAATGGTATACAGCAATTGAAATTTGTAATAATTTATAACATAGTCTTTCAAGCTTTGGGCTTTGCACTGTTTTTTTTTTATATTGAACGAATATAAAAACCAAAACTAAACTATAAATGAAATTTGTTTGAATACATGTAGATTTGAAAACAAAAAATTCAATTTGGCTGAATTCAAAACATTATGATTTATTAATTTAAAAAAAATTTTATATAAGTATACTACATGCTTCTATTTTTTGGACTTTCTTTACTTAAAAATAGGAAAACGGCGTTTTCTAAACGAAAATGAAGCTATATAGGTATCCGAAATTCGACAATTTTATTTAAAAAAATGAAAACATAAATTAAAAGAATATTCCTAAAACTAACTTTACGGCATTGAAATTTTTAATTGGCCAATGCTTATAAGTTAAAAGATAGGAAAAATCGTCTGAACATGCGAAATATACACACTTCAGTGAATTATAATGTTTAAGGAAAAAACTAGGAGAATAGTGAATATAAGGAAAGTGTACTGTACCTTGGAAGAACTTTTAATTGTTTATAAATAAAGAATTATATTGAATCTACCATTAATTAAATTAATCACAAATTTTATTTAGTAGAAAATTGCTTGAAATTGCATGTAAATTATCGTAATCTTTAACATTTATATTATGAATAAGGAACTGCTTCGATTTTCAATATTATACATTCAGTCTTCGCAAAGTTATACTTTATTACTTCAACTAAAATGTGGATTAGGCCATTGAATATGAAAATGATGAGAATGAATTCATCAGTAATGATTCATGATAAAGCAGAGCACAAAACTTTTAGCGTTTATAAGTGGAGTTCCTGTTCACATTTTTAACACAAGTTTCGTAGAACAATGTCTTATAAATTCATTTCTGCTCGTTTCCAGAAATTTATAGTATATTGTGCTACAAGTTGAAAAAGCGAGAGATTTAAAACGAGTGTGAAGTTAGCTACCCGAGCGGAGCGAGGGTGGCTATCACGCGAGTTTTAAATCGTCGCTTTTTCAATGTGTGGGACATGAAACTTTTTCTATAATTTGTTAAAAAGTGCTAGTTTTTGTTTACCTGTTTTTTGTGTAAAAAGAAGGCGATTTTTTGTCGATTGACGCAACAATGACAATGGCAATTATCAAAACCATGGCAATAATATGGCAGTAATAATAAGCTGGTTGTCACAATTGAATAGTTGGCCCATAAAGTTGAGGGCTTCAAAACTTCCGATTTTTCGTGAAAAAAACCAAGCACAGTATTTTCGGAGAAACTGACGGTGTTTTTTTGATTTCGCCAAGTGACAAAAGTACATACAAAATACACAACTCGAGACTTTTCAGGAAATGGCTTTTAGGTTAGGGACGACAGTCGGAAAATAGAATGAAGTTGGCTGCGCACGATGCACGAGTCCACCCGAGGCAGCACGAACCCACCCGAAATAACATTTACTTTTTCCACTGTGCCTCACTTTTATCACTGTCAATTTACTTTTTCCACTGCATCTGTCCACTTTTGTCACTGTTGCCCGGAAAGGTCGGCACTGCGCATGCGCCACGTCATCGAGCAAAAATCGGTAACTTTTTACACCAAAAACAGGTGGAAAAACTGGCACTTTTTCGCGAATTATAGAAAAAAGTTTATAATTCGGGACAAATTTTTAATGACTCTTAAATATATGTAAATATATGTAAACGTATCTACGCTGAAATAGTTTAATATCTTCTTCATTGAGTTTCAATGAATTCTTGATTTTCTTTAATACTATTGAAGAAGAATATTTAGAATACCATGCCATTTAATGCAACTTTAAATTTTCTGGTCCACTAAGTCAATGAAAGTGAGAGAATTAACAAAAATCTTCGTTTTATCATTTCACTAATTGAAGTAACTATACTAATTAAATAAATATTAATAACAGATTATTTCAAACAGTCAGCCGCGTGAGAAAAATGGTTTAAAATACAATAAATTAAAGTGCGTATACACGCGTACCACTCAGGTCGAACTTTTAAAAACGATTTTACTCATTAACGCTATAAGATAGAAAAGAGAAACGCGTTACGATTTTCATGCTTCGGATGGTCTTCATTTGACGGAATGTAGTTTGAAACTGTGTAGCTAGTAGATCTTATAAATCAAATGAAGATGCATCCAAATACTGCAACGTGACAAAAGACTGTCAATCTTATATAGAGAATGGTACAACATACATTTTTCTGAAGATTTTACAGAAAGTCCTGTAAGATTTACAGAAATTCTGTAAAATCAGCAGATTTTTTTATCGTTGTATAATTTACATGGCTATTTGTATAATTTGTTTGGCTATAGTTTTTCACAATGCGTAAAAAAAGTATCATTTTGAGGCTGATTTTTGGTCTTAGAACGGAACGCCGATAAAATAGTCGGACATCAGTTTGATGCATGACATTTTCGTATAAATACTGAAAAGGTAATACTATCTTCTAGGATTAAAACAGGATTGAAGCGAGAATCAGTTGTCACGATGGGGTTTTGTTTCTTCTGAGAATTTGAATGTATGCTAAAACAGTGTACGCATATTGATTTCAAAAGAGGACCCACTAAAAATTTTATCTTTAATTTTAAAGGAGCTCTAGGTTTTTTCCTAGCTGTCTTAAATTTTGCAGAATTTGAAAGATCCATATTAGTAGGCTAATTTGAAATGATTTTTCTATCTTCGGTTAGTCAAGAACGGTACCTTCTGGCCACACGTCACGTTCACGGTAAGTCATAATTATTGTACGTATACTATGTATACGCGCTTATAATTGCTGTTCAGTATATCCTAGGTATGTGCCACTGACAGTTATTCCATAAACGAACTCTTAGGTCGTCGTCCAAAGAAGTAGCTCAAGGTGGTTGCTATCGTTGACACTTTCGAGAAACTATGGTTTGCAATTTACATATATTGCTCATTCAAGTTGTTTGACCCTTAGAATGTATCCCAGGCGTCCCTGAAGCGGAATATACAGTTTGGGACATACAGTTTATTTTTATTGGCCTATTATGTTTTATTAGCAATACACTGAAAGATCAATGATTTAAACTGTGATTGTTTGAAAAAGACCTTCCTATATATTATTTGGCATACATACAATTATACAGTCATTTGATGGTGAAATTGACATTCTTAGCATATTTGTTAATTTATTAATCTGATTTTAAGGACGATCGAACTAAGTATACATGTTTTAAAATAAACTGAAAAATACTCTTAAATAAACGATTCTAAATTTCGTTTAATATTTTTTTCCTAATAAACTTTATGGCCCTAGGGAATTTAGTGGAAAGGACTTCTAGTTCTTATTACTTGTTTTTAATCATATTTATGAGCAAGAAAAAATAAAAGTAGATTCTATTCGGCATCGCATGAGACCGAGAGAAAGGTTTTCATAAATTTTTTAAGAGGATATATTCTGTTTTTCTTGATAACAATAAATATTGTTAACACTCCTTCTTTTTAAACACCGTATACAAAATAAAGAAACCAATCATTTTAAATTTGATGTAACTCTTATTATTAATCCTTTATTTCTCATTAACATTTTTGACAAATCTTGCGATTTATTTGAAAAACGGTGATTTTTCAAGTCGATTGTCCCCCTGACATATTTAGCAAACCAGTTTAAGAGTTTGGGGTTCACTGAAAAAAGTATATAATTTGAAATTAAAAAATGAGGTAAGAAGATTAAAAAACTGATTACTGAATTTGAAAAGCTATATTCATATTTTTTTAAAGGAATTTAATTTTTGTATGGAATATCTTCTGAGAAGATTGATGAAATCCTTTTAACTTGGGATCGTCCAATTCAGACAATGATTACCTTTCCACTGAAATGATTGATATTAAAATTTTTGAACATTAAGAGACATCTTAAATCAAACGTTTCCAATTTCAATAATATTTATACAGGAACGTAAATAGATATTTCCATTTGAGAGGAGTTTAATCTTCTTCCTACAAAGTTATCATTTGCTTAAATGTAAATTCGCGTGCTTTAATTATATTTTCCTAGTAAATACTTAAAAACTGAACTTTCCGAGACTGCTTGATTTTTTATGAAAAAGTAGTTTATAAAAAATAATTCAAAAAACTTTTTTGAGAATCTAATCTCTCCAGCTTATATTTTTAATTTATTATAAGCTTGGATACATGGAATTGTTAAGGCTTTTCGTTCGATCACTGTAGTTAAGCAGCGCTTGGCGTGGTGACAGTTGGATGGGGCCATCGTAAGAGGGGTGATTTTACCAGCTTTCAAGCTGCCTTCACTTTTGAGCTAAGACAAATACTAATTATACTTACATCTTTATGAACTATTTAGCTGATTTAGATGATACAATATTTTTCTAAAAGTATTTTCATGAAACAAAGCTAATTTTTTCCACGTAAAAATCTCTATTGATAACGAAAATGTGATTATAAATTAAATCTTATTATAATTTAATCAAATTTTCCAAAAAGTATAATTCAATGTAGAAAGGAAACATATTTGAAAAATATAGAACAGTACACTTTGTGAAAATAAACTGTGAAGAATGAAATACAATTTTCAAAATTATTATTATTCACAAGGATTTTAATATAATATATTAAAGTATTATGGATAAGAAGGAATAACATTTGTTAAACTAAAAATCAATATTTGTCCTTTATATTTTAATCATTTCTATTCTACATAAAACTGATCTTTTATGTAATTATTTTCAGTGGATAAATTGAGTTAAAAATAACTACCAAAGTGATTATATTATACCATTAAGCCATTTTCCTTTCGGGGTAGGCGTGACTTGCTTGGTTGGAAAATAGTAGTGTGCAGATGGGTATATAGGTATAATGTAGATAGGTATATAGGTTTTAGGTATAGATATTTTAGATTGATCTGGAATTCTCGTGTTATTTATTTAAATGACACGTTCATTCCGCAACACTGCTCCGACCCAGGTTGCTGATCAATCTCTCTAGCGATCACCCCAGGTGAAGAGCCTCACAAAATTGTTATGTGTGGTTACCCACTTGGGTCCATTTCGTATCCAAGGTCTTTGTTTCAGGCGTCATTCACTCTATTGTCACTCTGTTGACAAACTATTTGTCGCCACACTTTTCTGTCCTGGCATACTACTCTAGCTTCCTTCACGTCCATGCATTTTTTCATGCAAGCTCTTGTGTTTCTATGGCTTCCTATGTCTCTTTGGATTAGTGTCTCATGCACAGATTCTAACCATTCTTTTGGCGGTCTACCTCTGTGCCGTCTGCCATTTACTTTACCTTTATACACTTGTTTGGTCAGTCGTTCATCTTTCATTTTTTCAAGATGTCCGAACCATCTTAACTGATTTCTTTCCCATATATGTCAACTATTATCTCCTTTGCACCAAATTCTTTGAGGATTATCTCGTTTCGAACTTTGTCCATCAGTGTTTTTCCGCATATTGTGCGTAGAGGTTTCATGCCAATCGCGTTAATTTTACTCCTGTCCTTCTCTTGACAGGTCCATGTCTCGCTACCGTATAGTACAGTCGGCACGAATATAGAATTATGTATGGCCATTTTAGCTTTTTTTGATATGTTTTTATTTGTTAGGATGGACCCTGCTCTACCAATAACCTGCTTACCCTTATTTATGCGCCTGTCTAATTCCCCATCTATTTTTCCCTCGCTAGTGAATAGGCTACCCAGATATACGTACTTGTCAACTTGTTCTAATCTCTCATTATTTAGGACAATGTTGCACATTGTTTTCTCAGCTTTCCTTCAAACACCATGATTTTTGTTTTATTTACGTTAATTTTAAGGCCCATATTCTTCATGCTTGTATTAAGTTTATTCAACATTCTTTGCAAGTCCTCGAATGATTCTGCCATAATAATCTTGTCATCTGCGAAAGCTAACCCACGTACCTTCACTGTTTCGAGATCTACACCTTCTTCGACTAAGAGGGCCATTCTTAGACACTTATCTATAAATATGATAAATAGCCATGAGGACATAACGCATCCTTGTTTCACGCCTTGCATAATATCGAACCAGTCACTCAGTTTCCCATTTACCCTTACACTCGCTTTACTACCTGTATATATTGTTTTTATTGCTTGTAGGAGCCATCCATTGACTCCGTATTCTTTAAGGACTTCCCAAAGTTTACTTCTATTTACCTTGTCAAATGCTTTGTCTAGGTCAACCAATGCACAGAAAACTTTCTTTCCTACTCTCAAACTGTTTTCTGTGATCTGTCTTAAGCTAAATATCTGATCTGTACATGATCTTCCTGGCCTAAATCCACTTCGGACTTCCCATATCTTCTCTCCTGTAGTTTTCATTACCCTACGAATGAGTATTTTTGAGTATATTTTACTTACGGTACTTAGTAAGCTGATACCTCTGTAATTACTGCAGTTGCTTTTATCTCCCTTTCTTTTGTATATTGGTACGATAATCGCTTTTCTCCAATCGTCTGGGACTTCTCCCATCTCGATACATAAATTTATCAATTCGCACAACCTGTCAGGTATGTACTCGCCATCGTATTTAAGCATTTCAGCGCTAATACTGTCAACGCCAGCAGCCTTACCGTTTTTTAAGTTCTTAATTATATATCTAACCTCAGTGAGGCAGACTTTTTCAATTGGGGTTTCTAGTGCACTATGTTCTATGTCACAGTTCTGTTGCCCTATATCTTCACCTCCTAATAATTCTTTAAAAGAGTCTTTTAAAGCGTCTACTATCCCGTCTATACCATACAGAATTTCACCCTTGCTATTTCTCATGCTGACAAACTCTGTACTTTTTAAAAAATATATAAATTGTTCAAATTTTGGTACAATTTGAACTTTTATGTAAAAAATATCTCTCGCCTTAGGAAAATCAGTGGACCAAAGTTGTCAACGATCGAAGAATTTCAAAGCTTTTCACACAGTTTTTTATTCAACAATTAACATTCAAAAAAAGTTCCAAACGTATAAAAGGAAATAAAGCGCACAAGTATACTTTTTGTAGCTTGTACTGAAAAAACCCAACTTTAAATAATTTAGTAGAATTTGACTATGAAACTAATTATTATACCCCGAAAAATGATTCGTAAAATTTACTGGACGTTCGTTACAAAATATATGGACGTGGCATTTTAGTACCCTAAGAAAATTGTTTGGTTCGGACAACAGAACTGTTTGGTTGCTATACAGAAGCAACACAATCTTGTTGTTGTTCTAAAAAAATGTTGGTACTTTCAAAACAACTTTTGTTGAATTAACACAAACTTTCAAGAACCCAAAGAATCTTTTTTGTTGTTGAATTAACAAAATTTTTGTTGAGACAAAAAAGTGTTGCTTCTATAGGAACTAAATCGTTTTGTTGACCGAACCAAACATTTATCTTAGTGTCGATTTTACAAGAACTTCAGTTATATCAACTGAATTTCTAAACTCTTCAGCTAACATCCAGTAAAATTTACGGAATTCGGATTTTTTCATAATTTGTAGATTTTACTCGAAGTTAGGTGAATATTTCCGGTCCTGATTTGTACCAAACATCCTGTAAATTTTACAGATCTTTTTTCTGCATGTAGTAGAAATAACGCAATTAGTTAACGACTTCGAATTATTTCAATAATAGTAGTTTTCTACTACTCCAGATTTAGAGAGAATGATTTATGATCTATCTATATCAGAACTGTCAGAACCTAAAGACCAAGCCCCAGATTTTCAACATTTCCTCCGTTTTTGATTACAGGAGGCGAGCAGCCGGAGAAATCGATACCAACGAAAGCGGAAGTGGTCGATTTGCAGGAAGTTCGATAGCTTGATCCCAGAAGCCAAAAAAGATTCGAAAGAACATCAGGATGTCGTGCTGTGACGAAGGTTTCCGATTGGTAGGGACGCCTTCTGTGTGCTCCATGAGAAGTAAGGCTCAAATTGATGCACTTTTTGATGAGCTGAGGTCCATCTGCAGTTCCACCCCCGGAGGATGGCATCATGCGATGATGTCCGCCGGAGTTGTTCCGGATTCGTCCGATCTCAGTTCCGAGGAACAAATGAAGATCAACAACGCCGTCCAGGCTCGAATCGAAGCAATGTTTGCTTCTGTGGAGGCCGAAAGCGGAACACCTGGAGAATGCGCTGCAGCGATTTTACCGGTAAGCAACGCCAGATGTTTTCTTCTTGACTTTTTTCGCTATCTCGGCCGTAGGAAACGGTTCGTGCGATGAGCTAAACTTTAATAGTATAGCCACATAAATAAATGATGCTCGTTCTAGATTCCGCTATACTAATCCATCATTAGCGGCGAGACAAGCTTCTCTCTAAGAGAGTTTCCCTGAAATCAAACATATTTCCTAATTCCTCTCTCTTTCTACTCAGAATCTCGTTTTCAACTGTGACGAGTCTTGTTAAGCTTGATCGACCAACTTCCGTTTTTGGTAAAGACTATTACGCGCATTCTGGACGAGAAAAGCTGTCTGAAGTAGGGAAATTTTTCTTTTCTACTCAGAAATTGCCTTGCACAGTAGCGTTATTTTTAATGATGATACGTAACATGTTTTTGGCTTTAGTCCGTAATTTAAGACTTATGTGTCTACTTGGACGCACTGAATTGTTTAAGGCTGCTTCTCGTTTGATTACCGAAGTTAGGCATCGCTAAACTCGGTTATAACCAGATGGGAGTCATCGTACTTGAGTGACTGAATTTACCAATAATTTAAGCTGCTTTCTCTCTTTTCAAAGCAAATAATTTTGAAGACTGATAATATCGGAAAGCATGTGGAAATTATCCACACGCCTATTTTTTAAGCTGCTGCTAAACACAGAAAAACAGTCGGCTCATTTTTGTTGCAGCTCATTTGTTGTGGTCTCGAAATGAGATTTTTTTTCTCAAAATGAGAATACTTCAAGTGTTAAACTGTAACATGAACATAGCTGCATTCCCATTATCCGTTGTCTCATTATTGTTGCAACTCAAAACAACACCGAATCGGTCTACTTTTTAGGATCGAGTTTTTTCTGTAAAGTGCCTCATTTGAAAAAAATATCAAGATGATATAAAATTCTGTCTCTAATAAGCCCAAGTTAAAGACCAAATTTCAATTAAATAAAAAGATTGAAAGATATTGCAAAAAGACGTCAAATTTCAATGTTTTCAAAAAATTGGTAAAAGCCTAGAAATAATCAACATTTTTGGAAGTTCTTCAGCTAATTTTAAAGGTGAGTATAGTATTTTCCTAATTTGTTCAACTATTTTTATTATTTTCTCCTTAGATTCTACCCTAGGGTTGAACTTGCTGCAATTTTAAAATGAGCCCAAGACTTAAAAAAATGTGAATTATTTTCAGAGTTATTCCAATTTTTCGAAAACATCTCAATTTGTCGTTTTGTTTGCAATATCTTCTTATGAAATTGACATTTTTTCTTCAATTTGGAATTATTAGACGCCGAATTTCAGTCCCTTTCGTGCCATTAAGAGGAAAAAAATGCCGTGTTAATATTATAAAAATCAAGGCACTTCAGCAACTGCTCAATAAACAGGCGTGCAAATAATTTCCGCCTGTAGTTTATTTAAAGTAACTATCAGTAACAGTGACTGATTCATTACTAGAATTCAGTCGCTGATTTAAATTAGTAAGAATCTAACTGATTCATATTTAGTGGGTTAGGTTTTAATAATTCTATAGCAGGGTTGCAATGAAAAATCCTAAATATTTTTTCAAGTCCAGACACCCCTTGAAATGTTTTATCTTGGCAAAAAATAAATACATTTTTTATATATATACCTTATACTCCCTAAATTTATACCGCTTGGGAAAAATTACACCGTATTTTTTTCTTTTTTTGGATAAACTTATTTGTAAAACTATCGAACTTTTTTAAAATGCAACAAAGTTGTAGAAAATCTTTTTTTCGAAAAAATAAGCTTTCAAACAATAAAATCTCATCATTTTAAAAAAATTTTCAAGATGAAATAAGAAAAAAAGATCGGTCAAAAATAGAAGTTTTTCAATTTTTGTATGTTATAAATTTTTTGCATGAACAATGATATTTTCTCTTTTAAACAATGGCCGTGGCTACGTGTACCGAAATTTCGGTACAAATAGCCGGATTTTTTCGGTACGAATAGGGGGAGCTGGAAAAGGGGCTATTTGTACCGAAATTTCGGTACGAATAGTCGGATTTTTGTGTAGATACACCCATATTTGTACCGAAATTTCGGTACAAGTAGACACTTCCTTAAACAATACCATCAATAATAATATTAAAATTCTTGAATATGTATTGAAAAAATAACAATGGTAAATCTTTATTTCAACTCAAATATTTTGGAATAAAAAACGAATTAATTCAGTCTTCTAGAGTTAAACAAATTATTACCAAATAGTGGGGCGGTTCAAAAAAGTTTTTCTTTCAAAAGACAAAACTATTTTTAATTTTTTTTTAGTTTATGAAATGAAGTTTTCTTTTTAAGTGATCTGTTTTTTATAATTCAACGTGCCGCTTCAACCATTTTTATGCTCAAGACATGAAAAAAAGCTCAAAAAACGGTAAATCTACTAGAATAGAAACATAGGGAAACATTTTTTAACAATTTTCTTTATTAAGTTATAGAATTGAATGTACTATAAAAAAAAATTTTGTATACAAACTAAAATTAGCTCGAAAATTTAACATGTTATTATATTTTTACTAAAAAATTTAAGTTTTTCGCTCCCGACAGGTAATATATATATTTTCATTTCAATTATATAGATGGATTAAATAGTATATTACACTACACGTGCCGAAAGTTGAATTTTCGGCCCTGCGCGTCATGCTGCCCGAGGCGAAGCCGAGGGCATCATGACGCGCAGGACCGAGATTTCAACTTTCGGCCCGCGTAGTGTATACGATTTTTCTTCATAGCCGGTCGAAAGTACGTTATTAATTTTACTTTTTTTGACTTTAAATGTTGATAAGCATGTTATTGATGCCTGCCCCCGACATTTGCGGCACGAGCGAAGCGAGTGCTGCTGGTCGTGGGGGGCAGGCATCCAATACATTGAATAATATTTTTCTAAAATAAATTAATTCCACTTTGTTAAAGATGTCTGTATTTCACTAGTCTAACAACATCTTCCTCGTCTAAGGAATCATCAGATGACAACGTATTATTCATTTTTGCTGAGTTTTTGAATTAATATTCAATTAATTGACGACAAAACAGCTACTTCTAAGGTTAGAGGTAACAACAGCAATGACAGAGGTTAACAATTAGTATAATACACATGAGAAATTCTTTCCTCCCGCCGTTATAGAGGGCACGCGTGTACTTTCCACAGGGAGTAAATGTTAATGAGAAATTCTTTCCTCCCGCCGTTATAGAGGGCGCGCGTGTACTTCCCACAGGGAGTAAATGTTGAACTTTCGTCTCTGATATTAGGGACGAAAGTACGTACTTTCGACCGAGGTATGAAGAAAAAAGTTTTCTGTAAATATCGTCATTATAAATTCAGACAAAAATATTTTCAAAGTTAAAAGATCCTTTTTTCAAACAACTTGATAGTAAATTGATTGTCGATATAGAACTTTCCACAAACAAGCTTCAAGTTTTATTTTGTTTCCAATTCAGAGTGACCAGCAAAATTAGGAGAAATTTGATTGTTAGGATTTTAACCCGCATTTTCTGGAAAACTGGTCATGATAGAGTTAGATAATTTTTTTAGGGCACATTCGTGTTGAGTACAATTTTTTCATTTTTTAATATACGATACTATGCCATCATTTGGATTTAATATTAATAAGATAAACTTTCATTTTCTACATCGCCCAGACAATTTAAAAAATGAAAGTTTACGTCTTTTTAATATCAGTATCAGATGATGGTATAGTCTTATTTGCACCCATCGAATTGCCTATAGACATTACAAACTTACAAATAGAATTTGTTTAAAAACTGTTCACTTATATTTTTATTATAGGTGTACTAAATAATAGTGAATAGAATTTTGCATTCACCTGTTGCTACAAATAAAGCAAGGAGAACATTTTCGATTTTTCATATTTCAAATCTTAATATTTTTCAGGCAGCATATATGCCAAAAATATGAAAATTTATTAAGAAACTAAAATTGAATCATATGCGCTACATTCTGGCCTTGGTAACAATTTAATATCACTCTGAAAGCCTGAAGTAAACTTTCACTGATCCTTAAAATTGGATCAGTTCAAATCAGTTAAAAACGTTCAGTGGATCATTTTGAATGATTATTCAAGAATTGACAGTACTGAAAAATGAGTCCATGGAAAATTGTGAAATATAACATTTTTGCGTTAATTAGGTGAGCCGATGCAATCTCATAACCGGTTATACCAAAATCGGTCCAGTCGGTAATAAGGGGTTAAGGGGACACTCCAACCGGTCGAATGTAGCCCATAAAAAGCAGATCACTTTTTTCATTTGAGTAAATTATCGCTCTGCATTCAACCTCCATATTTCTTGATCAAAAAGGGCAGATAAGAAAGCCAGAAAGTAACAGTTTTCAAATTAAGGAAGGGGTTCCAACATACCGAGACCATCGATTTAAGATACTTTCTCCATAATCCGTTCTCTGAGGGCAAACCTATATAAATGCTTTTAAATTTCGAACAAAGGGTTTTAAAATGTTTAAAGCGTCAAATGTAGGTTTAATTTGAATTATGTATTTACAGTCTGATTATGCAAAATTTTTATATTATTGTGAATGCTTGTACAATGGAACCTCAGGAAGCCGATTTTTTCCTTCAGAATAATTTTTCGTTTTTTAATTTGATGAGTAATGTAATAGGATAACATTGAAAAAACTTGATCGCGATAAGCACGACTTTGAAATAATTAGCAATGTAAATTGCTACTTCCGGGCAACGTGTGGATCTCATTGTCATCTTCTATATACTCTTGACTTCATGTATACGGTACACGCTCAGCTGTGCATTTTCACTTATGCTAATGGCATCGAAATCCCAACATTTCTCTTCCCTGGAACATGTTATTTGTTAAACGATCGAACAAGAGAAATGAATTACGGTCTCAATATAATCATGAAAAAAATCTTATTTATGAAATAGGCCAAACAGTGACATTCTTAGCTGGCAAAGGGTAACAAGCAACTTATTTTGTAAAAGAAAGTTACTTTCATTGATAGCACCAAATCTTAACGTTTTAATTTAAAATCATTCAATTTTGAACACTATTAAAAACTTTCCTTTCTTGTTGTCATGCTGTTTAACCTTAAAGGTTTTAATTTGAAATTATTCACTTAAAAAAATTCTTGTTAAAACATTACATTTACATTTGAAATTGTCCAATTTTGAATGTTTGAATTTAAATTTGTACAATTTTGATCGATCTTTAAACTATTAAGGCTTCCAATTGAAGTCAAATTATAAAAACCTCACAGAATACAATTTTAAATTGTTCAATTTCAAACACAATTAATTTGGAACTTTTCAAGTTTACCAAATTTTAACTTAAACTCGTTAAAAAAATAAAACATTTTATACTTAAAGCTTTTTAAAATTACAAAATTTTGTAGATATGAAATAAAATTAGTTTTATATTTTAATCCTGTTGAATCAAAAGTTTAAAAATTAATATACTAAATATTAAGAATTTAAGTTGAAATTCATTACAAATATTGATCAAATTAGTTGCAATGCCTTATAAAAACAAACAAGTATGTACATAACTTAATTTTTCCTAATTTCAGTATTATTTTTAAGAGTGAAAGGCAGATTAAAATCCGATAAGTACATTCCATTCAGTAAGACGGCCGCCATCAAAGTGTAACACAGCCAAGCGCTGCTTAACATAAAATTATCCAATTAAGAGACTAAAAAAAATTAATTTTAGTCACCTTTCATTTAAAAGTTTTTTACTTGAAGCAATCATCTATCAAAATTATTAAATTTCTTATATATGCTTTCAGTGTGCAATTATTCAATTTTTAAAGCTAAGGGTTTTGATTATGAATTTGAAATTGCAGAGAACTGAATGATATAGAGTAATATTTTCCAATTCCGAACATTACAATTATCACTTATTCGATTGATTTTAATTCAACATTGTTTATATATAACTATTGCAAGTCTTTTGATTTTATATTCCATATAATTTTGCGTTATGGTCGATACTTTTCATGAGAAGAAACGATTTTTCGGTAAAAACATACAAATTCATGATGAGCGTCCTCCGACTATTATCCGATTTATTTCCCTTCCCCGTAGTTCATTTTCAACCAAAAGGAGCACGAAAATCGAAAATGCAAGTTGAGATTCGGAGTTCCTTTTTTTAATAATTCTAAATCAGGTATAGAAAATTCTTGTAAACTGAAATAATTGACAAATGTGGAAAAAATGACTTACTGGTTTTCTTACATCATTTAAAACAAATTATTTTCTTGGCTATTTATCATATTCATGGATAAGTGTCTAAGAACTGCACT
>CAKNYM010053191.1:199232-217626 GCA_932195095.1 Andricus curvator | reverse complement strand
AGGGAAATGGCTTAATGGTATAATAATAATAATAATAATAAATAACTTTTGATCAATTGCTAGAAACCTCAACAGAATAGAAATGTATTATTTTTTAATAGAAGTAAAGATTGCTTAATTAGTTATCTGAGAAGTTTATTAATTTACTTTCTTTTCACTTTTGATGAGTATCCCAGAGAAAAGAAGAATCTAGGATTTTAATCCTCTGAGCTGGAAACTCTTCTTCATAGGAGCAGAGGAATGCATTTTTTCTATATTCAAATATTATTCATTCTTGAAATTTATCATTCCGTTTCGCTTGCAAAGCCACGTTAAGTTCGGTATATGCTCTTGTTCAGGATCGGGAGAATATCACGCATTACTGATCTTTCATGACCGGTTCGTTTCGTAATTCGCAACGTTGAACTTGATTCGCGAGTGGGTGTACATACAAATCACGCGATCCGATTTTCACTATATATACTATAATATACTACACGTGAAATGGGTCGGAATAGCTTTCGATTACTCAATGAGATCAATGGTAACCGATCATTTCATCGACTCATCAATCCTGTAATCTTCACCGGTATTACGAACTGAATCGAATCTATTCAAAAGATACTAAAACGATATATATGTCGCAGCCACTTATTGTAATTAGACATTTCATGAAATGTCCAGACAGTTCACGAACTACTAGCGGATTGTGTATAATAAACGAGATACTGATTATGCTAATTTCAAGAGCTGGGGAGCAGGGGTAATTTTGACCGATCTAAAAAAAATAAAGAATTTCATTTTCTAAAAAACTAAAAAATTGAAGGGGGAGGTCGATTACACAAACTCGAATTTTTGGACCTCCCTCGCACAATCACCTTTAGACAGTTAGTGTAATAGAATAGAGTTTCACTATCTGTCTGTTCTAGCCATTTCATAAAACGACTAATGTACTAATCAGGATGTAAAGTAATAAAATTCAATTAATATAATTTTTTAATAACCATCACTTAACCCTCGACATTGATTGTTTTTTAAATATCAATTTTATTTTAAGTCAAGGGAAGATTTTTAGGAAGCGAGCGTAATAATAAAGTGCAATGAATATAATTTAAAAAAAAAACGCAAATAGTCTCAAAATTGGTTCATTCATATTATAAAAATATAGTTTATCACGTGCAGACAAAGATTTAAACAAAAAATTTGGTAACAAATTTTATTGTAAATAATGCTTTTCCCTCAGAGCTTGTCAAATAAAATTTTCGATCCATTTAATTCAACCAAGAAAACAATATCTTTTGAAATTTTTAGTTTTTTAAATAATTGAAACAATACAACATGTATTTTGTGCTACATTTTGTCGCACTTTTTTCAATAATAATGAGAAGGACATTTAAAAAAAGTTGTATATTGTCGAGGAAATTTATTTTTCACAAAATCACTATGCTAGCTTCCTAAAATTGCGTCCTTAACTTTAAAAAAAATTAATATTTTTTCAAACAATCCAAACCTAGGGTTAAGTGAAGATTATATAAAGTTATATTCATTAAACTTTATTACACTATGTGCTGGATAGCACGTTAGTTATTTCATTGAGGCTACACATTTTCGACTAATAGCGTTACACAATCTGCTCGCAGTTCATGAAATGTCTAATTACACTAAGTAGCTACGACATATATTTATTTATTGCAAGTAAAAAAGATCGTACAATTTTTATTAAGAAGTATTTAAAACTCAACAACTTTCACTTGAAAGACTTTAAAATTGACCAATTATATAAAGTCGAAATACAAATTTTCAATATTGAGGCATTTATAATTGGACAATTTTGATTTTGAAGCTTCAAAAATGAAAGCATATTCTATTTCTGTCATTCAAAAATTGACGTAGGTCTTTTTCCTGTCAGTGATGACAGTAACTAGTTGTGGTTATCGTTACCGTTCAAAAATGTAACTTTTTCCCTCAAATCACTTTTTAGTCACTTTTTAAAATAAAAGATCATTTTAGTAACTTCTTTCAATAAATTAAAACAGAGTCCAAGGATTTTTTTTTTAAATTCGTTTGATTTTTTTTAATTTCTGTAAATTCTTGTGAATTCCTTTAAATTCATTTGAATTTATTTGAATTCTTTTAAATTCCTTTAAATTCTGTTGAATTCTATAAAGTTCCTTTGAAACTCACTACATTCAATGAACCTTTTTTTTTATTTTTTATTTTTTTAATTCACACTAACAACTTTTAAATTCACATTGAATTTTTACGGATTTTATCAGATTCTTATTCTCTAATACTATTTACTTCCATTTTTTTTAATTTGATGGAAGTTTTAAAATGTAATTAAAAATTATTCTTAACTTATCTTGATTTCATATGACTTTCATATAAGTCTTCTGAATTCCCTTCAATTCTTCTGAATTCACTCAAATCTACCAATTTCATGAAATTTGTTGTAATTCACCCTGAAGTTCTTTAAACTTACCTTGAATTGTGAAGTATTTTATCATATTCTTTCGAATTCCCTTAAAAATTTCTCAATTCATTCCAAATTTACTTATCTCAATGTTTTTCAACAAAAATTTTGAACTGTTTTCAATTCATTGTTCGGTTTTTAAAATTCATTGTTTGGTTCTTTAAATTTTGTTCCATTGCATTCTTTTGAATTCGGATGAATTTCATTAAAGTCTCTTCAATGCCCTTAAATTCTTCTGAATTCACTTCAATTTTACTGAAATTTACATTTATCTGTCACTTACTTCCCTAGGGTTGAAAATTCGATTTTCGACCCGCTCCACAGGCATCGAAAGTCGAATTTTCGATTGAGGTATAATGAAAAAAATTAAAAACTTGAGAGGGAGAGAGAGAGAGAGAGATTTCAAGTTGCCATCAAGAATATAATTATTGACCATATTCCCAAAGATGGAAATCTTTCATAATATTGATCACAATGTAAAATTAGGAACAAAAATTAAAATTTCTACATGATACACCTTTAAACCTTATTATTCAGAACTGAACAGTCTGAAATTTGAAACAATAAAAAATCCATAACTTCAAGAATAACAAATTTATAAAGCGTTAAGAATAAAATAATAATCGCGAATATTTTGAAATTGAAACCAACTAAATACAACAATTCCAAATTGGAAATGTACAAACTTCAACAGTTACGTTTACTTTACAACAATCAAAAGCGTACCTATAATAAAGAAATAAATAAAATTTGAATTGAGAATTGTTAAATGATTAAAAAATAAACGAAGTGTCTCGTTCTCCCGAAATTCGGGATGACTAGTTCAATATTTTTCATAAGTTTGGCTAGTCGTCCCGAATTTTCGGGACGATTAGACCATCCCCTTTTCCAACTACCCCAATTTTTCGGGACGACTAGAAACAGCCAAAAATAAAATGTTCTATTTTCAACAATTTAAAAGCATTCCAAGTTGCAAAATTTCGATTTTAAAACATACATAACAGAGCAAATAAAATTTTTAAATTTTAATCATGCCATTTTAAACAAATTTAAATTGGAATGTTACGTAATTCTAAATTTCAGAAATAAAATGTTTCCGTTTGTGCGGTTTTAAATTAAGTGCATACAAAATTGAATAATTTAATGTTGAAAATATTAAAAATCTCCCAAACTGCAAAAATTTGAAGACGAAATTACGTTTGATTTGGAACAACGTAAAATTTCGAATAGTTTATAAAATAACTATTTTAATTCGAAATAATCGTAATGTCGAATTGATATCGTTGTCAAATGTGTGTTTCTCGAAGAAACTAGAAAAATGAGTGAACCCAATTTTTCTCACTTGGCTGAAATAAATTCCTTCGAGATGTCCTACAAAATTATAGGTCCAGCTTCGACAACTTCCATGAGGTGAATAATCTTCAGATCATTGCTCTAAGCATTCAGTTGCTTATCAAAAAACAGAATTTAACGTGATTTCCGTAAAAGTCCAAGACATGTTTGAATGAGTTACGACATCCTAAAACCATAATATGAGCAATTTGTTTTTCTCACTCGTACGGAACGCGAAAGATAACGGGCTTCCTCGTTTAATTATGTGAACGTTTTATCGAAGAGTTATATCTGGACAAGTCTTAGAAAAAAGGATGTAGGTGTCTATTTCTGGCACAAAGATCAGTAAAAGTTCACAATTCTGGCGTTTCATCAAATTTATAGTTTGAATACATAATTTCAAATATATTATAAAATTCCTTTATGCTGATCAAAATAAATGCGAGAGAATGAACTTTTTTTCAGTAGTCATAATGTGAAAATAGTTTTTGAAAATGTTATCAGCTGGATATTTTATTATTTCTGTAATTTTGATCAACATTTAAACGATTAATTTTAAATTCAAAAACGTGGAAAAGGCTACATTAATTTTTATCAGAACATATGCTTTCCTAAAACAGACGTTTCATGATTTATAGTAAAAAATTCTGAAACATTTAATTACGATTAAGGAAATGAAACATTAAATTCAAAAGCATATAAATTAAAAGCCACCCAACTAACTGAGTCAATTAAACTTGAAACCCCGATATTAAAAACGAATCAAATTGTTAACACAAATGATATATTCCTGGATTCTTGCTCACCTTATTTCGAGACCTCATCTTGCATTTGTAGATTCCGTTTAACTTTCACCTCTGCCCAATTATTCTTCCTCAAATTTTCGTTCATCCAAAAAGCGCCTCTTAAAAATTCGACGCCAATTTGTTCACCAGGTAAAATACATGGGAGCAGCTCCTGTGGGGGGTCGAGTGGCAAGTGTTCGAGGTCTTCAGGAACCACTTCGCCAATTATTGGAACGAATGGTAGAAACGACCGATGCAGAATTAGAGGTTTCCCGAAGAGGTTTGACTTATCGATTTTCGGAAACATGTGAGAAAAATAATCCCTTCAGGCGGATTGCTGTTTGGAGTGCATTGAGACTTCGGTCGAAGAAGACAGCCAACGGCTTTCATCACGCCTTCATGCCGCTGGTCGGTGATGATTCGAATTTGGGAGGTGAAGAAAAGCACTCTGACCTTTACCGGACGATGCGTGGTTTGAGTAACGAGGTCGAATGTTATCCGCCAATTTTTGCGGTTGTAATGAGACGACCTGGGGTCGCCAGGCTTCTTGAGTGCCACGCCTTTGCTTGTCAAACTGAAGAAGATGCCGTGGCAGCAGCTGCCACGCTGTACCGAGCACTTGTTGCTGATTTGGATGCCAACAGGTGAGCCGGTTTTTTTTTAAAAGGTGGAATGCGTTGAAGGCGCTGAAATGAAAAATGTATTAGCCTTCTTCTTTCTTTTTATTTAAAGTTCCTCCTCAGACTTCCGCATCTTCTTCCACTACATCATTGATTCCACTTAATGTTCGTATAATTTTAGGCACTGCTTCCTCTTCTTAAAAAAACTCCTCCATGTCTAGTCTCTTAAATCAACTTCCTTAAATATATATTGCCAAATCACTCGACTTTCATTTCAGTCTCTAATCCAATTCCTCTTACTTTCTCTAATTCTTTAATCCATTCTTATTTCTTCCCCTATATCTTCATCTCTTAAAACCGAGCTTAAAACTTCCATCTTATTATTTTGCGTACTTCTTAAATCCTGATTTCCTCTAGTAAAACCATCCCAGACATGCTCCTAAGTATCTTCAACATCATAACCTTTTTCCATCTTTATCTCTTTATACCATCTGTTATAACTTGAGTCTATCTTGTTCATCATTCTTCTACATGCCTTTCCCTATTTCTTCTTTCTATAACTTCATTATCTATAAAATCCCTTTTCCGCTTATCTACACTACACAACTTTCTGTTCTGCTCTCGCACATTGGCAACTTACCAATCCTTTTACCCTTTTCATTTATCTATTGCCAGCACTTTTGAAATTTGCAGGAAAAGGGAAGAGTTTTAACTTCTCTTCAAATTTACATGCTATCTTTTCTGCTACCCTCAAAACAGCGTATCGTATCAGAAATGTTGATTTCTTCTTCCTATTTCCAATAGCTGCTTCATTTTCCCTGCTACCTTTTTCACTCTAACTTTCTATCTTGCTGCTCATTCATCTATTCCTTAATAATTTTTTTTAAATTTAATAACAACTTCTATCCATCTAAATATTTCTCCAGGCCAGTAATCAATCCTGAAATCCCCTTCTCATATTCCGCTACCAATGCTACATCAACTCCATACATCAACGAGTATATATTTTCCTTTTTAACCTTCATCACTTCCTCCCCTTCCTCATTTTTTCTTCTACATTTGCTATTAATATACTAAATAAACGTGAACTGAAGGGGCATGCTTTGTAAACTCTTCTTACCATTCCGAAAATTTTGCATATTTTGTTTCCTTTCTCTTGTTTTTCCTAAACATCTGCATCATCCTTGTTCTTAATCCTTCCCCTTACTTTTCTTTTTCTTAACATTTTCTACTTGTCTACCGAACTGAATGAAGCTTTTAAATTCATGAAAATAACTATCATCCCCTCTTAATTTTTTATTTAATCTCATATTTATTAAATAATTACCCCCCTCCCATTCTACATTGCTCCTTTACCTTTTTTAAATTTGTCTGATTTGGTGAGATTATTTTCCTCTCATCCATTGCCTCTTTTATCACTATCCGTTTCTCTCACAGCTTATTGGGAATTTCATCTAACCCCTCCGCCGCTTTCTTACTCTTTAACTTTCTTATCGTCTTCTTTCTTTCCTTCCTTCTGGCCTCTTTCTCTTTATCTTTTTTTCTATTTTTTCTATATCCATTTCTCACCCTGATTTTTCTTTTTCTTTCTTCCTTTGATTACTATATCTTAGTTCTTTTTTGCCATCTCTGCATTTTTAATCTTCCTCCTTTTTTCCTTTACATTCACGCACTTTTTTTCTTTACATTCATTATTCTGATAATTATCTTCTTTTCGCTTATTCTTAGTTAGAAAATAAATTGCAATTAGTGAGGTTGAGGAGAAAGCAGTTTTTATGGCAGGAAGAAAAAGTTCAGTGATAAGGGGAAGGGAGGGATAGCAGAAGGTGAGAAACCCTGTATTTTTGGAACATAGATTTCATTATGGAAACATGGTTTGAAGAGAAGAAATGGGGAAGAAAAAAAGGTGCGAAAAGGATACAAGTGGGAGGTATAAAAAGCAAGTAGAAAATATAGAAAAGGTAGAGTAATCGAAGGAATGAAGATAAGGGTAAAAAATGAGATAAATGGAAAGGAGGAGAGGGGCCTGCTTTTGTCCTTTAAGGTAGGAGAAGAGTAATGAATCATGTAATGAAACATAGAAATATGAAGGAAGGGGGTGGAATTAAAAGAAGGAGTAAAAGTCTAACACTAGGGTTACTAACACTAGATTACTAAAACATAACATTAGAACTGGAGAAGATGGAATCGGAAGAAGAAAATCAGTAGAGGAAAAAAAGGTCAAAGGATAAAAGAATAATAAAAATAGAATACTGAATAATCTATAGGAAATGGGATGATACAGCATGAATCAAAATATAGAAAGGGAAGAGGAAAGGGAATAAACAAAAGGTAGAAAGTGAAAAGGGGTAATAGATTACGTTATAGGAAATTAATGACAAAGTAAGGGAGGAAGTGGAAAAAATGAGGTAAAATCGATTCAAGAGGAAGAGGAAGATGAGAAAGGAAACTAAAAAATAGTGGGAAAAAGAGGAAATTGGTCAGAAGATGAAACAGCAAGGTTTAGACAAAAAATAAAACGGAATAGAGTTAGGATAGGGGTCAATAAATAAATAAATGGAATATTAGTATTCTGCAATTCAATATTGAAATACCAAAAACTGATAAAAAGATTTACTTATCGATTGTTTGGATCAAAACTTTTGGACGGTTTGGGACTAACTTTTTCTCTCCTAACTATAAAGTCAGGGGTTAGGGTTTGATTGAAGAACAATAACACATTTCAAATATATTCTGAAGTTCAGAACTCTTAAATAATTAAAAAAAATTTATTAACAGGAGAAGGCCTCGACACACGAACGGAGTTGGTTGTGTATCTCTTGCCTCTGTAATTTCGAGTGCCAGAGAACCAAGTTTATCGAGTAAAATTATGAGTGGTCGTCATTCACCACCTCCTCGGCCCAAGGCTCCACATCCGGTTAGGCCACCCAGGTCGAAAAAAAGTTCCGTATCCAGCGCCACTGAAGAAGAAACCCAAAAACCAAGCGTCCTGGAAAAAGCGCCTCGAAAAAAGAAGAGGGTCACTGAAATCAATCCTGAAGATGTTTTAGAAGCCAGAAATCGAAAGTACTCATCAACGTCCAAGGACTCAGATATCGTGACTATAAAAAATGAGAAACGACGGGAATCTACAGATGTGGAAACACAGCTAAACGAAGAAAGGATGAACAATAGAAATAAAATTTACGGAATGAAATCAGCACATTCCGAACAGGTGACCGAACTTGAAATACCCAGAGGTCAAGTTGAGATAATTTACGATCAGGGAGGAGACAATCACTATAGTCGGAAGTGTAATGACTATGAGAGATTGCCCCTTAAAAGCAAAAATTATGATATCGTGGATGATTCACAAAAGAGATGCTGTCGTGACAGAAATGAAAGTGTATGCAATGAAGACACTTCTGGGAACGAGGAGAGGATGTACGAGAAGAATCAAGGATTTTATGATCTTAATCGATCAGCAGCTAAGAATTGTGAGAAGATTGGTCAAAGAGGTGAGTTAAAACCTGAATGTAAATTGTATAAGATCAATGATTAAAGATTCTGTGCATGGAATCTTAAAGCCAGGAAGTGATTGGAAGACTTAGGTACATAGACGCAGCTTAACTCCATGTATAGTTGCAGAAAGTTATGGAGATACATCTTACAATTAGATCTTATAGCTTGTTTCACTTTCTGTAGTATTTTTTTCTTGCCTTTTCCTTTTAAATAAACTTGATTAGAGATTTCATAAGTTTGCTATTATTATTATACAAATAATTGGATTATGATTATTCAGGTAAATATACAGCAGCCCAAGATTCTGTTCAGCTTTACAAAGTCTCAGAAAAGAAAGATTTAGAGAAGAAAGATCCAGAGTATAAAAGTCGAGAGAACTCTATTTACGAGAAGCTGCCTAGAAGCAGAGGATGCAGTCGAGAGAGACCCTACGAGGAACACCTGAGGGATGCTGATAAGATCTACAGCTTGGGTCAGGAAGAGATCTACTCTCCTAGGAAGCCAGCAAAGAATGATAGGAATCAGCCGCAGGGAAACTCATCCATCAACAAGAACGCGAAGAACATTCCACAACAAGAAAATCGGAGTCACAGGGACAGCAATGCTGAGGAAAGTATCTACTCGAGTCGACAAGGTAGCCGAATTTCTACTCTTGATAAGCCTGTCAAAAAGCAACTGCAAGATATCAACTCTAACCTTCCTCAATGTTGTCAGGTAAGAATGCAGAAGTGTAGTTAAAATTTTTACCTTGTAAGCGATATAGTTTCAGATTATTTGCTAGCAATCTTGATCTTATTGGAGCTCTAAAACGAAGAGTTTATACCTTAAGGTATAATTAAGATTAAATTAAATTAAGATTAAATTAAATTAAGATTAAATTTAATTAAGATTAAATTTAATCTTGATCCAACTTTCAATTCCGAATTTTAGCGAACTAGACGAAGAAGCAGAGCGGGAAGTGAACCTCCAGTCAGCAAGTCTGAAGATGCCTTGAAGGATCTGCAAGAAACAAAATTAAAAAGATCCCAAAGTGACATAGATGTGGATAAAGGTGACTTGATGACCCGGGTTGAACTCCCAAGAAGAGGAAGTTTCCTCAAACCAGGAACGAACAGAAAACCAAACACCATGCCAGGTGGAACCCCGTTAGGATTTACAGAATTATTCGATGAGTTTCGAAATCAAGAAGGGCTGACGAGTGTTGATGATATTCTAGCAGCTATAATCGGTAAAAAAATTTATCAAATTATGAATGAGGTACTGGACCGAGAATTTTGCCTAAATATCTTATCGACCTCCTTGTTGTTTCCAAATTTGGATCCTCCACATGAATGTATTTTCAGCAGATCCGGTTTCTTTAGAGTTAAACTTTCAATTATGTCTCTCGAGCATTAAAGGTATTCGTTTCAGAGCTTCCCATTTGAATACCGCTATTTGTGATTCTCTTCTGTGACACACTGAATGTATCTTTTCTTCTTGGACTCTTGAAAACCGGTTCACTGGTGTCCTGTTGTTACTGAAGTTATTAGTGTTTCAATGTTGAAATAAATTACACTGTTTATCCAAAACTATTTTCAGAGATTCGAGAGTCAGACGGAATCCCGTTTTAATTTGTTTTCAGGGGAATTTCTGTCTGAAAGCTTTTAGTACTTCTTCTTTTTAATTTTTGTCATCTTCCTTGGCGATTAAAGTAAAATCGTGTTCTGTGGTGTCTTGTGAGAAGGAAAATAAAGTCATATTGAGCAGAATTAATGATTAAAATGAGAAGAGATTTTTCAGCGTTGAAAGCATTATTGCAGTTGAATCTAATCTGTACAGTATTTTTTTAGACCTATAATACAACTTTTGCTGTAGTATTTATATTGACCCAAAATTTTGCTAACTTTTTTACCACGTTCTTTGCAGTTTTTGAAGAAAGATATCACTTTTGGTTTCTTTAACAAATATTGCCAGGAACAAAATTTCCAGTCATTTCTCGCTCATTGAAATTGAAAAATTCAAACTTTTCAAGTTGAAAAATCGTTTATTTGAAGTATTCATAACTAATTTGAAAATTAAATCATTCTTTTGCCACTTTGTCCTTTTTTGCCTCCTGTAATTAAACTATTTAAAGTGTAACTCCTTTTTATTCGAAGAACTTATAATTAGAAATTAAAACATTTAAAATACAGCACTTGAACAATTTTCATTTTGAAGGTTTCAGATAAAAAAATTGTATTACTGAGTATTTTAAAATCAAATATTTATAAAAATGAAGCAAAGAAAATTTAAAAAATTTGAATTTAAAGTAGTTAGTCTTAAAGTAGATGTCTGCAATATTTGAAATTGGTAACTGCAAAACTCAACAATTAAAAACATAATATCGTCAGCATTCATCAATAATTCCAAAAATAAACATTGAAAGCTGTATATTTTTCAATTTAGAACATTAAGCATTAAGAGACATAAGAACTAACATTTTCAAATTAAAGCTTTCAAAAGTGAACATTTTTAAAGAGGCATTAAAAACTGAAACTTTTTAGAATCAGGTATTTCAAATTTTAAAACATTATCAAAAATTTTGTTTTTTAAAATGTTGTGTAAATTAATTGAATAAGTTCTACTAAGATAATAAACAAAAAATTAAAAATGGAATTATTCTAAAAAAGAAATTCAATTTAATTACTTAATTTCATACTGGAAACATTAAAGATTGAAAGATTTCAAATTTCGTGCATATTTAAAACGATTTTTTATGACACATGCATGATTTCATCCCTTTTCGACGCCTATGAAGCGGGGCTAAAGCTCTACTTTTAACTCCCTAGGGAATCGAAAGTACTTTTTACTCCCTAGGGACTGAAAAGTGACGTCAGAGGTGAATAATGAAAATTATACATTTATAGGCTCGCATTTTATGATTATCAGCTCACTCACAGTATAACTGTGAGGAAATTTTGGTTGCAGATAATAGAATTTTGCGGTTATTTATGGAAAGTTACTATTGTATATAACTGATCAAATTTTATGGTAATTTATGGTAAGTTCCCATATTTACCGATAAAATTACCATAAATTACCGAAAATTTTCATAAATTTCCGAAAATGTTTAAAAATGAATTTTGGGTAATTAATGTAAGTTACCATATTTGCTGGTAAAATTACCATGAATGACCAAAAATTTTAATAAATTTCTGGAAATTTATTGACATTTTTAAATTGAATCCGGCAATTTTTTGTTGAATTTTTGATAATTTGGAATAAGTTAACATAAATTTCATGCTTTATTCAAAATCTAATATGGACTGGAATCATGACTGTATTTCAAAAAATGTCTGAAATCATCCATTTGTTATAAAAAATATCGTATGCGCCAAGGGGGAGAGGCACTTTTTTCACTTGTGTATGTTTTCAGTACTCGTCGAAAAAGCACCTCTTCTCCCCCTAGGTGCATAATATACTATTCAATATTTAAAACGATGTTTAATGTTAAAATCCCTTTAATGTTCAATTACAGAAAATTTCAATAATTCAAAAATAAAAATATTCACAAATTGTACCTTATACTTTTTAAGAGTGACTATTTCAATTTTAAATGTCAAATTAAAACTTATGAAATCAAATAACAGAAATATTGTAGAGTTCAAAACTGACAATTTAGCACTCAGAAATTTCAACTCGTTTAATTTTGAATGCTCGATTTAGAATTATCATGACGTATTTTCCAGTCAAATATTTTTCAATTTTCAATTATTTATTCTTTAAAATCTTCAATTAGATTAGAAATTGTTTAATTTTAAACAACTTAATTTGAAATTGTCTAATTACGAATTTTTTAATCTGGAATTATCTAATTTAGAATCCTGCTATCATCAATAGTTATACTCAGTTCTGACGTTTTAAACTCATCATAGACGATTTAATTTTGAAATTGTCTACGCATTCAAAACTACATCTTGAAACTTCTTAACATAAAAATAAACGATTAAAAATTAAGACATGCAAAGTTATAAATGTGAGCTATCAAAAAATAAATAATTTTAAAATTAAAGCCTGCAAAAGTAAAAAAATGCAAATTAGGCGTTGTAAACTGAATAATTTTATATTTAAAAATGTCACAAATAGAGAATTACAAGTGATTGGATAGGTTTTCCTACTAATTAGAGAAATTCTGAACCAAAAAATAAATTCCTTGTCTTTTCTCGGGCAGGGTTGCGATAGAAGTCCGGTTTCAAAACACCATGACTTTTCCAGATTTTCCAGGACATTTAAAAAAATACATTCAGCCATTCTATTCAATTTCAATACATTCTTTTCATTGCAGACTAATTAACCAACGACTTCTTGCACAATCTGGCATTATAATCATAGTATTTTTCTTAGCAACAAAAGCAATTCGTATCAATTCGCAAATTCAAAATCCGACTTTGAAATAGGTGCAACTAAAAAAATTCCAGTCACTTTTTGGAAATTCCATGGCTTCCAACGTTTTCAGAACTTTTTCCAGGTTTTACAGCTCTTGTACAAACCATGCCAGGGTTGAGTTCGTTCGATTACAAAAAAAAGATGTTTTTTTTTAAATCATAAAACAAATCCAAAAAGTTTCAGACAGCGATGTAGGCGAGGCCCGGCGCGGCGGCGCCATTCAGGCAATGGGAATGGATCATGCATTATTATTATAATTTGGAATTTGCTGACTACAGTGAATTATGTTTGTGGGATTTTCCAAAGTTGTAAATTGATTCTGTCGACTGAATTAATTTCAAATCGCACAGGCAGTCTGTGTCTATCAAAGGGAATAAGACGACACGTATCTTATCGATTTGCTGAAAAAATGTTGTCGACAAAGTTGAGTGATTAAATTTTTAAAATTGAAAAAGCGGATTTTCCAAAAATTATCAAAATTCTTGTTAAGGGTGTGACATTTATTAATCTAATATAGGTATTTATCTTCTTCTTTCTGCTGATTCTGATACAATTTCTCGTCCTCTTTCCCAATTCGTTGAGAAATTTATAAAATGGTCAATAGTGTCAAAATGGCTGCGGTTTTTATGAAAATATTCAAAGGCAATGATATTCTGCCCTGTGCCTGCGCCGTGGAGAAAGAGAATTTTTTTTGTCTGAAAAACTAAAATTCACGTTTTTGCCTAAAGGACTCAAGATAAGAAAAAACTCAGGAAAATGAAATTGTTTCTCTAAAAAAGTTCTAGAAAAATATTTCTTGACACTTTTTTCTATCTCGCTTTATTTTCTAGATTTAGGCGAAAATATTAATAAAATCTTTTAAGATTTATTCTTTCTCAACAATCCAATTTTATGGTGTCATAAAAAAACAAAGAAGAACCTAATTTGGTAGTTTCAACAACTGTTACATCAAACATTTTCCTTTAAAGTCGGCATTTCAAAAATAATTTTTTTTTTACTTTTTTCCATATCTTGTGTCGTTTTGTCAAAAAATATAAATTTTTGTTTTTCAAACAAACACAAATTCTTTCTTATCTATAAGGCTCTATATTAGATTAAAAAATTTCACACCGCCAACAAATATTTAGATGATGTTGTGATAATCCGCATTTTCAATTTTTAAAATTCATATACTCGAAAATTATTCCCTTTGAAAAATACCGCCAGGCCACTTTTTGTTAGGGCTACACCACTGGCTTTAGAAAATAATATTGAATGATTAAATGAATTCTGAATTTCCTTAGATCCAGAGGGAATGTCTTTTAACGACTTGAAGCCACTCTACAAAGAGTTTCTCTTGAAACTGGCATCCACCTTGACCCAGGATGAGTTGTACCAAAGGTCAGCCAGTATAATGAGGAGGCGGCGGCGTCCCCAGAGGCGTCGTTCGACCAGTCGACCTTCCCTCCTGGGTCGGGCGATCAAAAGGTCAGTATCGAGACTCAAAGGCGGTCCCACGGAATTCACTTCGGTTATTTTTCCGGCTCGCAAATTGAATGACAGTTTCGGGAGCAGCTCGTCCTGTGATCTCAGGAATAATCACAGAAATCGGGTTCTCGCGAGCAGACTGGGCAGAAGAAGATCGTCTTGGCGAAGAAGCAAGGGCGGAGTTGGCCAAACCACTTCTGAAGACAGTGATACTTGTACGTATAGTATTTTCCGTAGTATTATTCTTCTTTTTCTAAAAACTACCCAAATGCTACCTAAGGAAGTTGCCATTTATTACGTAACGCTTTTTCTGGGGGGGGGGGGAGAGTCCGAAGCATTTCTTATGTAAGTTTCCTCTTTCTTATTATTTTTTAAAATATGCTAATTATTACTTGTCTTGGCTGTTGACATTATTTTTATACTATTACACACATTATATCATTATTAGTTTTATTTCTTTTTTGTGAAATCCCTGGAATATTTTGAAGTCCTTTGAAATTCTGTGAATTCTTTTGAAAATTTTGTAAAGCCCTTACAATTTTTTTAATTATGTGAAAATTCTTTGAAATCCTTTCAATTCGATGGATATCTTACATATTCTCTTGAAATCCCTTTATACGAATGAGCTCCCTGGAAATCCCTTAAAAAACCCTTCAAAAAGGCGGAAATTGTTTGAAATCTTCAGAATCTGTGGGAATGTTTCTGAATCTCTTGAAATCCCTTACAATATATTTAAATTTTTTAAAGCCATTGCAATTTCTTAAAATCCTTTATTATATTCGGAAAATAAATAATAAAATAATATGATAATAAATATCAAAAATATAATATTCATAAATTCTTTGAAATTCCATTAAATCTTTTAAAATCTTGTGAAATCCTCTAAAATCCGTGAATATACTTTGGAATCTTTTAAAATGTCTAAAAATCCTTTGAATTTCCGTCTTTATATCTCTAAATACATGAAAATTCTTTGAGGTCCTTTGAAAGCCCCTGAAATCACTTTAATTCCCTTCATATCATCGAAATCTCATTAAAATTTCCTGATGTCTTTTAAAATTCGTGAAAATATTGAGGTATCACATGCAATATTTTGAAATCTCGTGACTTTTTTTAATCTCTTAAAATCCACCATAATATTCGAAAATCCTTTACAATTCTTTGAAATATCGTGACTTTTTCTTAATTTCTTAAAATCCTTTATAATATATGGAAATCCTTTGAAATTCCATCAAATTTTTGTTATCTTACAAAATCCTTAAAAATCTATGGATATACTTTGGAATCTTTTGAGATCCATTAAAATCTTTTGAAATATTTGCAAATCATTCAAAATCTCCTAAAATTCCTTTCAATCCCTGAACATCTTCGGAATCTTATTAAAATCCCCTGATATCTTTCAAAATTCGTAAAAATATTTCGGTACCGCATGCAATCCTTTGAAAGCCCGTGACTTTTTTAAATCTCTTAAAATCCTTTATAATATTCGAAAATCCTTTGAAATCCCGTGATTTTTTTAAATATCTTAAAAACCCTTATAGAAACCTCACAAAATCCTTTAAAATTGGTTGAATATACTTTGGAATCCTTTGAAATTCCGTGACTTTTTTATATCTCATAAAATTCTTTATAATATTTGAAACTCCTTTGAAATTCCGTCAAATCTTTTGAAATCTTACGAAATCCTCAAAAATCTGTGGAAACTTTGATATCTTTTGAAGTCTCTTAAAATCCGTTAAAATTCTTTGCAAATCTTTTGAAATCCCTTCAAATCTTCGAAATATTATTAAAACCCCGTGAAAATACCTCAGTACCACATAAAATCCTTTAAAATCCCGTGACTTTCTTTGAAATCTCTTAAAATCCTTCATAATATTCAGAAATGTTTCGAAATTCCGTCAAAGCTTACGAAATCTTTTAAAATGTATGCATATACTTTGGAATCTTTTAAAATCCCCTGAAATCTCTTCAAATCCTTTCAAATTTTGTAAATCTCATTAAAATCCCCTGATATGCTGTAAAATTCGTGAAAATACCTCGGTACCACATAAAATCCTTTAAAATCCTTTGAGATCCCGTTTCTTTTAAATCTTCTAAAATTCTGTATAATATTCAGAATTCTTTTAATTTTCCGTTAAATCTTTTAAAATCTTACGAAATCCTCTAAAATCGATGGATATACTTTGGAATATTTTGAGATGCCTTAAAATTCCTTGAAATCTGCTGAAATACTTCAAAATCACTGGAAATATTTCAAATGTTTTGAAATCCCTTGAAATCTCGTTTACGGTGAAAATAATTGAATATTGTTGACATATAGAGTAAAAAAGATAAAATCTGATGTAAGAAAAGAATAACAATCTTACGAATCCTTACAATAGGGTTCTAAAATTTCAAAAATCATCCCTATGTAATTAATGGACGTTCCCTAATAAAGACTTTAAAAAAACTTGTTTAAAAATCTTTTAGGCAGACGATGGAGTCGCAACGTAGGTGCAAATAGAAGCAGCAGTGGGTACGTAAGTTGCAGTGAATGCAGCTACGACTCGGAAACTTGTACCTGTGTCTCAGCAGACAAATGTTACTGTTCTCTACCTGGCAAAGACCCCGTTCCCCAAACACTCGTTTGCTCTTGCGATACAGACAGTTGTTCTGAAAGCAACAAGTGTTACTGTCCCAGTCGTCCTGTTCAGCCAACGATTTTAGAACAGTTGAGACAGCGAGGAATCGTCCCATCCGAGAGTACTATCAGTCGAGGTGGAAGTTCTGACAGAGTAAAGACATCCAGAACGAGCAGAAGTCTTGCTTCTTCAAAAAGCCTCGAGTTCCTCAAGGTAAGAATCGTGAAATGATCCAGGGCTCGGACTTACTTCAGAGATCAATAATAGTGTCAATACTGGCATTAATTATTTTTAATAATAAACTTTTTCTGTATAAACTTATTCTGGCTTTATCTAGACTGTCTAGTATGGATGGTCTGGTCTGGCCCAGAAATAGTGCTGATCAGCTATCCCAAAACAAAAAAAGTATAAAGCTCGATCAGCAAATTTGTTTTTGACATTTTTTGAGAAAGATACAGGGTGTCTAAAATGATAGAAAATAAGAAGTTCGCATTATCAAAAGAAGAATTTTTTTCTTGCCACCTTGAAAGTCTGTTCTGATTCAGGTTTGGCGCCGATCAGCTAAATACACTTGTAGTATGTGAACAATGATTTTTTTCCAAGTCACTAAAAAAGTAAAGAGAGCCCAGCCAGCGGCTGACCGACCTCCGATTAGTTGCTGATCAGCCATTAACTAGTGGCTGACCATACGGTCTGGTCTGCGGCTAGCCAAACAAAAACATTACACTTTTGGCCAGGCCCAGCTAAGACGATCTGATCAGTGTAAAACCTGGAAACCAGATGGTCTGGGCCGGTCCAGCGCCAGAAGGTTTTTCCACACGGGGTAGGCGTCGGATCGACTATAATTCTCTCTCAAAAATCACATAATTGTCATAAGTCGCATGAAATTTTGAAAAATTTCTTTCATTAGGAATACAGAGTAAAAGTTTCATTTCAAGAACTCTAATTTGTCACAGTTTTCTTTTTTTAACAAAGAAAATTAGATTAAACGATACACTTTAATATATTATACCATTTAGTGTTATATATATATAATATATATATATATAATTTAAAAAAGAGTTAAACAACCACCGCAAAGTCCCACTGACAGCAACTGCCATCTAAAAAAAAAATGTCAATAGCCCCCAGTAGAACCGCGGTAAATCACACCTACGGCCACGTCTCACAACCGTGAGATGGGTGGTCACAGGGAACGACGAAATCACAATG
>CAKNYM010053191.1:145599-179232 GCA_932195095.1 Andricus curvator | reverse complement strand
GGAGCTAAAGATATTAATATTTAGTTCTTTAAATTATTATTTTTTTTAAACTATTAATTTTATTCCACGAATTCATGTTTTTACTCTGGCAGAATTTTTATTTCAAAGTACATAATAAAAAAAAGCAATATATACACAAAGGAAAATAAATACGATAATTAAATTCATACAATAACGTACCGTTCCTAAAACAGTTCCGTCAGGACCAGTAATTGTTCTTTCGCGGATGATGTCACTTTCTGCAAAATGTCTCTCACAAACCGCTTGACCTTCTTTGACTTTAATGTCATCTCTCAAAATTGCTTTTTGCCATTTTTTGATTGACACTTTGTCTTTTGGCACATAAAAAACCGTTGCGTTTGCTCCTCCGAACTCCGTTTCTTTTTGTAACCAGAATCACAGTTCACTGCTAAACACTTCACCATGTTCAATGGTTTTTCAATTAATTATATATCACTGATCATTTTCAGCAAAAAAAAAAACGAAAAAGGGACTAATAAACTACCAGAAAATATAAAAAAACTTCGAATGTTGACAATTTTGCCATGTATTTTCAAGAAAGTCGGCCCTATAGGTAATCAGCGCTACGCTCGAGCAATTTAAGTACTAACGCGCAGGGCAGTCAAATGTGTGCCCATTTTTAGCTTTGAGTGCCAGGGAGCTGGTAAATATCGTAAATATTTTCGTTAGCTGTAGGCAAAGGAGAATTCTGCACGCTATGTCTTACCTTACCCGGGAAAAATGTAATGTCTTCAATTGAAGGTTCCCCCTTCTTCCACATGGTGGACTCGAAACAGCACCACGAGGTTAACCTCAAAACTGAGTCAAAAGTCACCACGTTGTGTTTGATGACGAACCGATGCAAAACATTATAAAAAAGTGAAACAATTTAATAAAAATTGTAGATAATTTATCACAATGACAAAAGTTAGTGAGTCTAACATTGAGAATGGTCTTCAAAACACAAAGACTTTGGAGAAAAAACCCAAAGAAAAAGCGAAAAATGATCAAATTGTTATTCCAAGAGGAAAACCAAAGTCGGGGAGAATTTGGAAAGAACAGAAAACCAGGTATGTTGAGAAATTAATAATTTATATTCTAATATTACATTTTATTATAATATAGGTGTACACGTTCCGAAAAGGATTTTTTGGGGCTGTATTTGTCAAAAGTGAAAAATGGTTTCCTTCATTATCTCGAATTAATCACTTGCTTAAAATATTATAGAATACATTGTTGGTAACGGGATAAAATAATACATTTATTTTTATCCAGTTGCAACTGAGATCAACTTAAAAAAAATGTATATAAGAAAAATAATAATTACAGTCATTCATTGTCATCCAAAGTTGACAAAGAGACTTTCTAATCGTAAAGTTAGAACTCAATTTTAATTTTCTCGAGACTGGATAATTATTTTTAATTACTCTGTTGTCTCATGAATTCAGTACTAAATAATGAACAAATAAATTCATAATCTCTTTGAAATATGCTAAATTATAATTGTCATCATTTACAGTTGAAATATCAGTTTTACGCAACTTCCAAATCATAATTTTATTTTCAATTTTCTCGAAACTGGATGAATAGTTTGAAGCAAACTTTTTTAGCTCAATTTTCCCATTCAATAGCTAGAACTCAAAATTCTCAGTTTTATTTTTAAACTGCAAATTCACTTCACAATTAATATTGAAAGTCGATACGGACATTAAACCTAACCTCGAAAGTCACCTGTTAGAGCTTGAAAATGTCTCGAAAGCACTTTCTTATTCTTTTTTTTAAAATGGTGCTGCCGAATTTACAACACGTTTTTAGTCTCCTGAAAAAAGTGAAAAATGGCGCTTGGCTCCTTATGAATTCCCAACCTTCATTTTTAAATATGCCTGTTTCAAATTTTAATTCTGGAGTTTACGTAAAATCATTTGTCGTCTTCAAAAGTATTGTTTACCTTTAAATTATAAATACTGCTGTTTTCGGTTGCTACATGCGATCCATAACAGCATTTTTAACCTAATTTCATAACAACTAGTCGCTTTTGCCTGATTGTTTGTGGTATATCACAAACATAAATGTTTTACTATAACCAGCCGACAAACACGCGCGCGATTATTGAATATTTCCATATTTTATGTACTAAGTTGTATTGCACTGATAAGAGCTAAAGTAGCTAAAAATACGTATTTTTAATTAATTCTGCACTTTACCTATAAATTCTAATACTTAAAATATGTAAATATATCAGAAAATGGCTACTAACGGTTCAGTGGCCACGCATGCTATAAAAAAATGCAAATAAATATTTGTTTATCTCAAAATATTTATGAATTATATTATAAAATGAGGTTTCGACCACTCTTGAAATCTTTTGAAACTTTGTAAACTGTACAAATTTTCTTAAAACTCATGAAATCCAATAAATTTCGCTGAAACTGCTTAAAATCCCTAAAAAGTCCTCTGAAATTCCTCAAAAGATTTCGAAATCACTTGAAATCCTGTGAAACCCTTTCAAATCTTTATAAATAACTTGAAATCTTGTGAAATCCCTTCAAATATTTTGAAATACTTCGATAATCCTTCAAATCTATTAAACTACATTGGGGTCTCTAGAAATGTCTTAAATTCTTGATATTTTTAAGTATACAATAACTAAAATCTATCTAAATCCCTTGAGGTCTTCTAAAATTAGTTGACTCTTGGAAACCCCTTAAAATTTCCTTGAATCCTTGAAAGGTTCTAATGTTACTTGCAATCCCTTTGAAATATATTGGAACCCTTAAAACTTTTGTTATGTTTAATACTATCTAAATCATTAGAAATCTTCTAAAATTAGTTGAAATTTATAAAAATCATGTCAAATCTCTTAAAATCCTTACATAGGCCATGAAATCACAAAATATTATTGGAAATCCATTGAAACATTCTTGAATAACTTGAAATCCTTAGAAACTCTGTAAAATACCTTGAAATGTTTTAAAGTTACTGGCAATCCCATTTGGAAGTGCTGTGAAATCTATTCAAATGTTTTTAAATACTTCGAAAATTGATCAAATATTTTTAAATATTTTGCAATTCCTTCAAGTTCTTTGAAGTCCATTAAAATGTTTACAAGTTTTGTGATATGCCCTGAAATATTTTGAAACCCATTCAAACGCTTTAAATCTTTTAAAATCTCTGAAAATACCTTGAAATCTTTTTTAATTCCTTGATATTTTCTAAATTTTTTAAAAATTTTGTGAAACCTTTAGAAATATTATTATTGAATTATAAATTTATAATAACACTAGTCTACAAATTAAAAAAAATTGTAGATTTAGTGACGCTATATCTTTCCAATGCATTTTGGCCTGCTAAACTTGAAAAACGCATTGCAAATTTTTTTAATGGATTGGTTTTCGAAATTTTGTATGTTTATTTCCGTCTAAAACAATTACTTTTTAAAAATATTTTGGTTCATTGCACCTCGACTACCAAATTGATAGAGAAAATGGCACTAATATTCGTTACAGATTCTATGATCTTTACCTTGATACCTTTTGCAGCCAAATTGGTCGTTTCTAACTTGAGATATGGTTCACAGAGTGAAGCTATCATCGAAAAAAAAAATTCAATGCATATTTGTAAATTAACCTTTTTCGAAAATCCTTCTTCCATTTTAATGCATTTCGAAAAGATTAATAAAGTGAAAACGAATTTTCTGAACGTGTACATCAATGTATTACTAGACAATTTTTTCAAAATAAAAAAAAAAATACTTTTATGGATAATATTTTCATTATAATATGACTGCGTATGATGCAGGAATGTTTCTATGATATGATTCCATTGCTAACTCAATTTCGACCATAATAGCTTCAACTACTATATTTTCTGTTTTTCTTTTGTGTGTAGATTTTCATCAATTGTAAAGACGAGAGGAATTCGCCAATCCTTCGAAAAGAAACAAAAACTCAGAGAACACTTAAAGCATATTAAAGAAATATCACGCGAAAAGAAGGCAAAAATGAAGGAAGAAAAAGAATTGAAAAAACAGCGAAGGATAGAAAAGTTGAAGAGAGAGGAGGAAAATAGAAAGAAGAGTGAAGTCGTTCAAGTTGTAAGTTCATTATATCAAACTTCCAAAAACAATTTATTTCCCACATTTAAATTGATTATAAATTTCTTGAAAAATCTTTCTAACTTAACATTCCTTTCAATTTCAGATAACGAACACAGCCAAAATAAAGAGGATGAAGAAGAAGCAGTTGAGAATGGTAGAAAAAAGGGACACTCTCAAAATGTAATCATATGATTTCAGTTTATTAACGAACCCTATCTAAGTTATATAATTACGGT
Organism: Andricus curvator; assembly: GCA_932195095.1. Lineage (NCBI taxonomy): Eukaryota > Metazoa > Arthropoda > Insecta > Hymenoptera > Cynipidae > Andricus > Andricus curvator. Next base: position 174,900 of record CAKNYM010053191.1, on the reverse strand, counting down.
CAACCATGTACAAAAAGAATGTTTATAATAAAACAAAAATTAGAAACACCAAAACATTCAGTACAGTTCACAATTAAATAACTAGCAACTGCAATCTGCAATCACCTACATCAAAAGGTACAAAAATAGTAGTCTTAATACGTACAATAACATTTAGGCAAAGACTTATGTTATCTTTAAGTCATTACATAGAATCATAGATGAGCATTTGCTTTAATAGTATACAAAAATAATATGGAAATTTGATTGTCAATTCTTTACTCCCAGAAAGAAATATTTCATTTGGACCCCTAGGACCCTTAAATGCAATCAGTTATTATCAATAAACATTAAATTAAGAGAAGAAACAAAATATACTTTACTATTGTATTTAACATGCATTCATTCTTTCCTCTTCTTGAATTTTCTGAATTTGCACAAATTCCTTCAGTTCGTCTTTCAGATTCACTTGAGCAGGATTTCTCCACTAAACAAAATTTTTCAGATTGTAATAAAAACCAATTTTTAAAATTAGGGGATTTTAAAGTTTTCTTACCATAGTCTTGACCCATTTTGGAAGATTATTGACAATCGAGTTGCTCACGAACCTTCAAAATTCAAATTTAATAATTCAGAAATTAAGGCCATGCAATACTTATCCGATTCCTACTAAATCGAAATTTTGTGGTCTTAAATATCTGGAACTGCAAAAACAAATTTTAGTTTGGAATTTCCTTTTGCATTTCCAGAAATTTAAGACCAGAAAAACGTTCCTTAGAGTATTTTATATGATTTCTCAAAGATTTAATCAACATTTCAATTCGTGTGAACGTGAGTTGTTGCGAAAAATGTCGGTAAGGTAGGAATCGGGTAAGTATTACTCGACCTTAATGCAATTCATAAAAAAAGCGATGCCTTTAACATTTACCTTTCGTCGACAACCAAAACTGCTCCCCAATCGTTTTTATGCCTGATGCATCGCCCAAGAGCTTGATTTAGTGCTCGAAAGGCTTGGATTGAATACCAATCCCCGCCACTAAGAAGACCTTTTGATCTATTTAAATCATTGTACATCATTTTCATATCTACGGGAGGATCTTTGCGAACAGCGAAAGGAATTCCGACCTGCAAGAAAAATAAGTTAGCACTCTTGATGTTTAACTTTCGTTTTCGACCATTTTTTTTTTATAAGTAAGGAATTTAAAATTGGAAGAAAGGGAGTTTCGTACTGTTAAAACGCAGCGGGCTTCATTATCACTAAAGTCGATTCCTTCGGCGACTTTTCCGCGAAAAACTGCGAATAGAAGAGCGCCTGTGATCCCAAATCTACTTGAGTTTGAAGTGTCTCTTATAACTGTTCGGAATTCAGTCATAACTTCGTCCAATTCACCTCCATAACGAGGTTCTATCAGAACGTTCTTAGTTTTTTGTAGTTCATTCCAAGTGTAAGTTTCCTTCCACCTTTCGATTTGTGTGTTCATCATTTTGTAAGAGGAAAAGAAACAGAGCACTCCGTGTGGTACTGATTCGCATACTTGAACTAGCAGTCTTCCTAATTCGTCCTAAAATATTTTTTAATTATTATTTTTAAGTGGATTCTTGACGAGGATGAATGACTTTTCGTGAACGATAATTTGCATAAATTTATCCAAATTATCTTTCAGCCTACTTTCTGGCCTCGCACTCAGTTCAGAGATAAAAAATAGTGTCACTAGTATCACAAATTCGAAAAAATAGTGTCCCTAAATTTTGGAAGTATTAAACTTATGTGTAGTATACCTTAAAGCTATTAAAAATCAACTTAATGTTTATTTGAAATTGTATTCTTCAGTATATAAATGATCAAAATTCCTATTTATTTATTGCAGGCTCCAACGTTCTTTCCCTATTCCCCTCTTTTTCTCGTTTTTACGCTTACTGCGAACTGAATTTATAGAACCAAATAACAAAATCTAACTATTTTTGGTTGAAAGTTCATTCTTTTCGGTTGAAAAGTCTACTACTAATTTTTAGGTTATAAATAAATCTTTTTCGGGTAAAAATTTTACGATTTCGTTGAAAATTGAATTACTTTATTGAAGTCTCGTCTTTTGGGCTTGAAAATTCAACAATTTGATTGCAATTTTATTTCCTTCTTGACTAACAATAGTATATTATGAACCTAGGGGGAGAAAAAGTGTCTCTCCCCCTTGGCGCATACAATATTTTATTCACATCTGACGTCACTTTTCAGTTCCTAGGGAATAAAAAGTCTCTTTACTCCCTGGGGACTGAAAAGTGACGTCAGAGGTGAATAAATGTTATTTTTGGTTGAAAATTCAACTATTTTGTTGAACTGTCATCTTTTTTGTTTGAAAATTCATCATTTTCTGTAGAAATTTACCCTTTTTTGGTAAAAAAACAACTGTCTTGTCATAAATAAAACAACTTGGTCGAAAATTTAACTATTTAGTTGAAAATTTATGTATTTTGTTGAAAATTCGTCTCTTTTTGGTAGAAAATCAACTTTTTTTTATTAAACCTGCAACTGTTTGGTTGGAAATTTATCTCTAGGTTGAAAATTCAACCCGTTGGCTGAAAGTTGAACTACTTTTTTAAAACTTAATGATTTGGTTGAAGATTCATAATTTTAGTTAAAAATTCGTTTTTTTGGTTAAAATATAATTTCTTTAACTGAAAATTGAACTATTTTGTTGAAAATTTAACTTATTGATTGAAAATTCAACTCTTTTGTATAAAATTTTTCTTCTTGGCTTGAAAATTCAACTATTTGGTACAGAATTAAACTGTTTTGTAGGAAATTCGTTTTTTTTATCGAGAATTAATTCTCCTAAATGAAAATGTAACTATTCCCTTTTTTATAAAGAATTGATCTTTTTTAGTTTAAAAATTCAACTATTTCACAAAAAAATTTTAGAAATGAAAATAATATAAACTTAAAATTAATCAAAATAAAATTTGGACCGACATCACATCCATTGTTCAAACTGGTTAGTTGAAAATTTGTCGTTTTTGGTAGAAAATGAAATTTTGGTAGGCAATGAAACTTCTGCGTTGCAAATTCATATTTTTGTTGAAAATTAAACTATTTGGTTTAATTCAACTCTTTTTGATTTGAAATAAAAATATTTTCTTAGTTAAAATATCAACTCTTGCATTTTTTTGTTGATCACTCATCTCTTTTCGTTGAAAATTCAAATAATCGGTCGAAGGTTGAACTACTTTGTTAAATCATAAGAAGCAGTAAGATTTTCAACCCCTCCCCCATAAATCGTCTAGCGTTATTTTTGGATGTCCATAAATAAATTAACGAAAAAAATTTAACCGGAAAAATTACGTAATCATTTTTTCGAAATAGTAGCAAAATAGTGTCATTGCTAAAAAAAGTGTCAAATAGTGACAATAGTGTGGTTTAACATATTTTGTACTTTTTATTCTTATTTAGGTTGGACAGTTAGGAAGGTAGTATCTGTTAAGGAGGTGGCAGGCATTTGGGTAGGTCGAGCGGGCATTTAGGGAGGTTCAACGGGCATTTAAGAAGACTGGACGGGCGCTTACGGCGGTAGAGGGCCTTTAGGGAGATCGTGCGGGCATTTAAGGAGGTCAGGCGGGCAGTCAGGGAGATAGCAAGCATTTAGAGAGGGTTTCTATTCCTGAAACAGTGGCGGCGAGATATTTTTATAATCAGAGAGATTACCTGAAAGTTAAACAGGTTCGTGTTTTGATAATTCGCTTTAAGAGGAATTCCTGTAGGTCCACGTGCAATTCCTCGAACATAGACCTGATCTTTTGGAATTACATGATTGGCTTGCAACATGTTCGGAAAAGAAGTTCCAAGTTCACTTTGAAAAGAGTTTGTAGGCGCAAGAGTACCAGATGCCAAAATAATCGATCGAGCCAAATCAGAAAGAGGTTTGAAAATCACACCTGGGTACAAACACAGCAATTTCAACATTCGCATGCGCTTCCTGTGAGGTCGGTCTGTTGAGATCCACTTATTATCCTCCGCCTGCGAAATTAATCAAAATCATACTTTCAGAAATTTCAAGGCATTCAATATTTTTTTTAAATATTGAGTCTTAACTGTATTAATAATAATATTATTATAAATTACAAATATTAAGACAGAGATTACTTACAAAGACTTTAAAATCTCGAACAAAGCTTTCAGTAACGCAAGCTTTGAAATGCCCTCCTTCTCGTGGACACTCAGTCTTTTCAAGCAGAAACAACAGATCTTCGAGTATTACCTTCGTATTCTGAGTTATTGTTGGCTTTTCGTATTTTTTTGGATCGGGGTCCTTCCACATGTCACGTAAGTTTTCTTTTGCATTGTTGTAATCCAGGATAGCTATCTTACAGGATTCGTAAAACATAGATTGCTCATGACCTCCCAATCCATTAATATCTAGCAATTGCTGGAGCTCATGTCCCATCCAATATGAACTGCAATGGTCGTCACCATTGTTCTAAAACAATATATGAGAGTTTATTTTTGGAAAACAAATTTTGATATAATTGTAAACCCATTGTCACGAGAATCTAATTAAAAATTTTGAAGTTGGAACCATTAAAAATGTGAAAATTGAACAAATTTAAATGTTAAAACTTCCACACTTAACCATTAAAATTTTTCAAATTTTTAAACGGCAGTAAATAAAAATATTTGCTCCATTTTCAAGTGGAACGGCAAAAAACTCAACCACTTTAAATTATAACACCTCCACAAATTTAGCAATTTTCCAACATACCTTTGCGCAATTGAACAATTTTTTATTTCCGCTTCATTTAACAGAAAAGTTCGAAAAACATTTTGAAGATGGACCGTTTAAGATGAAGTAAATTTAAAAAATTTGCAGCATTCAAAATAAAAGAATTTCTTATTACGTGATTTTAAATAGCAATTACAAAAATTGTGAGCCTTCAAGAATACCGAAATAGAAAATTCTCGAAAAGAAAAATTCCCAAAATTAAAATATTCCCGAACTGAAAAATGCTCCACAGTTTATAATATTGCCAAAATTGAAAACTCCCGACAGTAAATGGCCAAAGTACTTGAAGGATGTCAGTATAGAACTAGATAAACAAAATTGTCATCGAAACAGGGTTTATTGCATAAAAAAATTCTTAAAAAATCATATATTGTAGTGAAAGAATTTTTTTGAAGTCTCATTTTTTGATACAATCATTTTTTAAAATTTTTAATAAGATTGTGATAAAAATTTAGTTAAAATTTTAGGGCAGTAATAATTTTTTTCAAACTTGATATTTCTTGAAATTATTACTATTCAATGAAAAAAAATCTGCCCGCCGAGCGGACACATTCTCATCGACAACTAAAATATAGTGAATGTAAATTCTCCTTTGTTAAAGCTCTTTCGGTTTTAACGAATACATTCGCATCACCTGCCTCGTGAGAAAAAATATCAAACAAATTTTTAGATCTAATTTAGGCAAACAATTTTGTTATTACACATTTTATTGTACCATGCGCCTTTTCCAAAAATTGAATTTGTTTATTTGTAATGTTATTTTTTAGGATACAAAAAACTACGCGTCTTATCCAAAAATAATTAAAAGCAAATTTATCGACTTTTTTATTGTTGAACAACTTTTGTGTATTCATTTTTTTTCGTATCTTGTGCCGTTTTTCCAAAAATTTTGATTTTTTAAATGTTATTTTTTACGATTAAAACAAAAACTATGCCTCCTATCAACAAATTATTTATAACAAATCTGTAGATCTCTTTTGAGTGAACAACTTTTGCCTATTCATTTTTTTCGAATCTTGTGTTGGTTTTCCAAAAATTTATTTAAAACAAATGCTAATAGCTTTTTTCACAATTAAAAGAAAAAAATATGTGTCTCATCACAAAAAAATGGTCTCAAAAATGTTTTCATCTTTTTAAGATGAACAATTTTGCTTCTTCATATTTTTTTCATATCTTGTATAATTTTCCTGAAAAATGGAATTTTTGATTTCTTAAAAAGCATTTTCGATGGATAAAACCAGAATTTCATCTTGGAAGTGGATTTTTGTTTTATCTCTAACTAGTGATTTCGATGTTAGAGAATGCTTTTCCGCTCCCCTGAAAAATTCCCATTTTGTTGAATTTGGGAACTTTTTAGTATCAGGAACTTGACTGGGTCGATAATTTTATAATTCGACAATTTTATGTTAGGAATTTTTAATTTAGGTAATATTTGAAACTGTAGGAAAATTTTCCATTTCGGGAATATTGCAGCCTTGGGATTTCTCCTTTTCGGTAAATTTATAATTTCAAAAATCTTCCAATTCGGTAGGTATTTTTTTTGTCCGGAATTTTATTTTTCTGGATTTTTCAGTCGTCCCCACTTTTAGTAGAAAAATGCGTATAAAAACATTCGAAATTGGAAAATTCGAAATTAAAAAAGTAAATGAAATAGAACAATTTGAAATCTGAACCATTCAAAAAGAATAAAAAATTAAACAATTTTAATACTGAATGGTTCAGAATTGAACACTTTTAAACTTTAAAATACAAAATACCTACAAATAGTACAAAAGTAATACAGAATGTTTTAACAGTCCCAAATTAAATCAATGTTAAAGTTAAGATTTTACAACATTAGGACAGCACTGTATCAATTAAAAATTGATCAATTGTAAATAGATGCCTCATAAATTAAATAATTTCCTACTAGAAACTTAAAAATCAAATATATTGATTATTATTGAATTTTCAACTTCAATATGGACGAAATAGCCAAATTCGAAACTCCTGACGTTGAACAATATTTTAAAGCATAACAATTAAATAATAGCTTGTTTAAAGATTTCAAGTTTGTTATTATTAGAACACTTAAATTAAACTTTAGAAACTAAAGAATTTTGATTCCAAAGCAGTTAACTAGACATACAAAGTAGGGTCTGGATGACCCCAAACATTGAATTTCTAACTGAGGCTACTTACAGGAATTTTGAATACCAAAAAATAAAAAAATAATAAGATACGTGGGTACATATTATTATCAGGGTTGATGTACAAATCAAATGCAAATAAATAATGTACTAAATTAATTTGATTAAATGGTCCATTTAATTAAATTTGATTAAGTTTTGGCCAGATTAAAATTGATACTACTTACGATGGGAGTGACAGGTTGTGATTGAAGAAATTTCAACATTTTTTCGCAGTATCGACGAATATTACTGTAAGTAAACTTTACACCGCTGTCTTTAGCTGTAACAAGATGTTTACATTCGTACATAACTTGCTCAAGATCGTCCTCTCTGATTGTTTTGCTCGCCACATCTCGACAGATGTCCTCGATATTGTGAGCCTCATCCAGAATTATTATTTGATCCTTAAGATCGAGTTGCATCTGAGATAAAAAAAATTAGTTAAAATATGAGATTTTCTAATTACTTCACCAAATCATCAAAAGAGAAACTAGTTTATGAATTTGAAACCTTTTTTCAAGATCTTTTTTTTTATGTAACTTACAGTTTCACGAATGGAAGGATCAATTATGTAATTGTATGGACAGAAGATAATATCTGCCCATTGCATTAATTCCCTCGCTGCAAAATATGGGCAGCATCCCATTTCTTTTCCAGTTTGAACTAGATCTTCCACATCCCAGGGTCCATCGAATCCAAGGTTCCGCAACCTCTCGAACGAGCCCATGGTCTTTTTGTTTGTCTCATTGTAATAGGGGCAACCAATTTTCTACAAAAATAAATCGAAAGAAAATAAACCTGTAAAATGAAACTTAAAAATGGAAGACATACTTCAATAGGAGTTACGAACCTTTAAAGGATCGAGCAACTCATTGCAGAGTTGCGTCTTGCTTTTAACTGTACTCATTTGAATACACGAATGTTCCCGACTACTCAGTATCGTCATTCTAAAAAAATTTAGAACAATTTAATCGATTTTTGTATTTTGGATAGTTCTGATTCTAAACTGATTGCATTTCAAAATAGAGAATAAGGAAATAATATTTTATTACAAAAACTTACACGAGATTAGTATTTCTCTAATTAAATTTTATAACACTAATTAAATTTTCGAAATCTTTGTTTTTCACTTAAAATTATATTCCATTTTCTAATATTCACCTTTTATCTCTGTAAGCTGTTTTCTTCAGTTCCCTGATAATTTGCTCAATCTGCTTGTGAGTTCGGGAACCATAGTAGATTTTTGGAATTTTAGGACGCTTCCTGCAAATATAAAATGTTTATTTAATACTTGAATTGTAGGTCGTAAAATTTTGAAAGCTGAAAGTGAGAGATTAACCTACGTTTAAACCCGATTAAGTTCTCAAATAAAAAATTAATATAATAATAATGATGCCTAATACAACGCATTATTTTTTTGCTCAAAATTAAGAATGTTTAATTTGTTCACATTATTTGTAAAGTAATTCAAACACAACAGAGTGTATGAGTTTTAAAATGTTCATACTTATGGCAACTAAAAGTTAAAAAACAAAATAAGGTTTCAGATCCAGGATTTACATACACTTTTTAATTGGATACTGTTATCGACAAAAAAGACATTAAATATATGAAATCAAAAATTTTTTGTTTTAGAAGATATATCAGTGCAAAATTTTGAAAGTATATATCTAGAATACACGGGTAAAATCTTCCAAATTTTGGGAAACTTTTGTTAAAAATTATTAGTATGTATCCTCCCCTTAAAACTGAAGTCGTTAATTTTATTACATACGCAATTATATCTTCTTCGGTCTCTTTGAGTGTTATTTCGTCTACGTCCATCATCGTGCTTCCCGTTTCACAGCACTTATTTTCGGGTAGCTTAGAACAACAAGGCTCCTCTGCGGGGTTTTCTAAATTTATTACCAAACATCATTTCGATTAATAATTTGTCTTCAGAAAGTACTATGTTTATCATTGAAGATCAAACTGGATCTAAATTTCAGTTTATAACAAGGTTTATAAACAAACGTGCGCTACACTGACCAAATGAGTGTCCACTTTCATTTGATTTGAAACGTCAAAGACAAGATCATAAACTTTTAAAAAATAACTTTTATCAGTCTAAAAAATTGTATATAAGTAAAGTTTTTACTAGTGAACCATAACAAAAATTATAAATTGAAAAAAAATATTTACTCAATTCAGAATTGGTTGGAAATGTGTAAAAATCTTATTTTTTCGATTAAGACATATGCACACGTTTTGGAAAAAGTTGAATATGTCAAAACTGAAATTTCTTCAGCTTGAACCAAAGAAACAACTTTTTTGACAAAAAAGGAAAATAATAGCATTTCTTTGGTTCAAGGTGAAGAAAATCCAGGCTCAACATATTCAACTTTTTCCAAAATAAGTGTGCATTTAACAAAATCTAAGACATGTTTTTTGCTGATTTTCAAAAAATTCTAAATTTAGTAAATTTGTTTGCATTTATAATTTTTTTATCATTCTTCACTAGTAAAAACTGTATACATAGAAAAAATTCCGAGGGGGAATTCACTCGTAAAAATCTGTATGGAATAATCCCTATTACGCCTTATTACACAATTATTACGCGGATATAACGGTGCTGTTGAAGAGTATTGCAGCAATAGAATTCACTAAAACAGTGGAATAGGTCAATATCGGGGGGAGAAAGTTTTGAAATTTTATTATTTATAATTATAATTATGAAGGGAGGTGAAAGTACAGAGTTAGGCAGCATGAGAATTAAAAAGGGTGAAATGCTGTATGATACAGAGAGACTCTTTTAAGGAATTATTGGGAGGTGAAGCTGTAGAACCCCAAAACTGTGATATAGAACACGATACGTTAGAAAACCCAATTGAGAGAGTCTGTGCCTCTGAGGATAGAGATATAATTAAGAACTTAAAAAATGTTAGGCTGCTGATGTAGGCTGTATTAACGCTGAAATGCTTAAATATGGTGGCGACTACACACCTGATACCTCACAGGTTGTGCGAATTGATAAATTTATATATCGAGATGGGAGCCGTTCCAGATGACTGGAAAAAAGGGATTATCGTACCAATATACAAAGGAAAGGGAAATAAAAGTAGCTGCAATAATTACAAAGGTATCAGCTTATTACGTACCGTAAGTGAAATATATTCAAAAATACTTATTCGTAGGGTAATGAAAATAACAGAAGAAAATACACATATATGGGAAGTCCAAAGTGGATGTATGCCAGCAAAATCATGTACAGATCAAATATTTAGCTTGAGAGAGATTACAGAAAAAAGTGTGGGAGTGAAGAAAAAAGTTTTCTGTGCATTTGTTGACCTAGAAAAAGCATTTGACAAGGTGGATAGGAGTAAACTTTGGGAAGTCCTGAAAGAGTACGGAGTCAATGGATGGCCCCCACAAGCAATAAAAGCAATATATGCTGGTAGCAAAGCGAGCGTAAGGGTAAATGGGAAACTAAGTAACTGGTTCGATATTATGCAAGGTGTTAGGCAAGGATGCGTTATGTCCTCATAGCTATTTATTATATTCACGGACAAGTGTCTAAGAATGACTCTCTTCGATGAAGAAGGTGTGGATCTCGGGACAGGACGGGTACGTGGGTTAGCGTTCGCAGATGATAAGGTTGTTATGGCAGAGTCAATTGAAGACTTGCAAAGAATGTTGAGCAAACTGAATACGGCATGAAAATTAACGTAAATAAAACAAAAATTACGGTGTTCGAAGGAAAGAGCGAGAAAACAATATGCAACCTTGTTCTAAACGATGAGAGGATAGAACAAGTTGTTAAGTACGTAACCTTGGCAGCCTATATTCACAAATGACGGAAACATAGATAGAGTTAGATAGGCGTATAACGAAGGCAAGAAGGTTATCGGTAGAGCAGGAGCCATTATTAGACGTAAAAATATATCAAGTAAAGGGAAAAGGGCAATACATAACTCTATATTTATACAGACTGTGCTGTACGGTAACGAGCCCTGGACCTACCAAGAAAATGATAAGAGTAAGATTAACGCATGTTGAGAGAATAAAAGATGAATGACTGAAAAAACAAGTGTATCAAGATAAAGTAAATGGCAGTGTGTCCAGAGGTAGACCGCGGAAGGAATGGATAGAATGTGTGAATGAGACCATAATTCGAAGAGACATAAGAAGCCATAGAAACACAAGAGATTGCATGAGAAAATGCATGGACGTGAAGGATGCTAGAGAGGTATGCTAGGACAGGAAAGTGTGGCGACAAATAGTTTATAACAAATGCATGAAGAGTGTCAGTGGAGTAAATGACGCCTAAAAACAAAGACCTTGGACACTAATGTGCCAGAGTGGAAAGCTTTACATGATGACTTTGTAAGGCTCTTCACTTGGGGTGATCGCTAAAGAGATTGATTAGGGTCCTGGGTCGGAGCAGTTTCGGAACGAACGTATTGTTTAAATAAACAACATGGGAATTCTAGATCGATCTAAAAATGTATAAGGGACATGGCTTAATGGTATAATAATAATAATTAAAAAATCAATTTTAATTTCAGAATCAGTTAAAGTAAAATTTAAACCACAGCTAAACTCAAATAACTAATCATAAATTAAAGTAAACTTTCAACGAGTTTTATCCTGTTAAAAATAATTATTGCTGCAAACAATAAATAGTTCTCGCAATAGTGAAAATTAACGTAATGGCTAGCCTGCCGGCACCGGCAAGATTGTTTGTTGCCGGCTGTTTTTTCCTTCTGGGTGTGAAGTTCCGAAAAGCCTGTAGCGATGTATTTGTATGCACTGATTACGAATATGGTCATGAAATTAAAAAAAAAAAAAAATTTCGAGGTCAAAACTTAAAAAAACCACGTTTTTAAAAAGACCAATGTTATGTTTACCACATTTTTTAAAACCTCGTATACTGATGTATTTCGATGCTTTGATTACGAACATGGACATGGAAATACCTGCAAATATAATTTTCAATGTTAAAACTTGAAAAAATTACGTTTTTTTGCGAAGTGTAAACACTATCGGTACCGGTGAAAAGCACGTTTAAAGTATATGGAAGGGACTGTCACGCATTTTACAGTGAGGCCATGTAATTTAAGCGTTATTTGGTTTTTGGCTTTTCACGCTTTGGATGGAACGTTCTATGTATATATCACACTTTATCATCGATTTACGACTCAAGAATTGCGATTAACAACCCGTGGATGCAGGAAGGCACCCCTGTACACAGTGGCTCTGAATCAGGTTTGAGTTTTATGAAAATGTACCCACAAACGGTTTTCACAGGCTTTTTCTGCATCATCTGTAGATTCAAAATCCACCAAGCTCAAAATCCTAGCTGCTCCTTTTCTGGAGATATTCACATTTTTATATTTTAGTTTTTATAGTGTGAAAATATCACGAATAATGAGTGAAAGAGGGTTGAAACCTTTTTTTTCAATTGATTATTTACAACTTTTTATTTATTCGAAATGTAAGTAGGATATCTATGAAGCGAATATTATACATAAACCACGTTTAGAGTGACCCAGGACCAACGACGAGGAAGTAGTTGTTATATGGTCCCATTTTTTTACATTTGTGACGATTTTTTGATTTTTTTTTTTTAGTTTTTGTTTTGATGTTTTTTTACTTGTTTCTTCTTATATATTGTAGTAAGTTATATAAAATTATAAGATTATATTGAATTAAATAATATATTAATATTAAATATGGAGTGATGATAATTCAACTACTGTTCTGAAAAATTGAGGTAAATAAGATTCATCATTCATATCATTTATTTGATAGCGTGCCCAGGTCTTCAAAAATTCACGAAGAATCGTCTATCCAGCTTCCTCGGACATAAATCCATAGCCATTATCATTATCTATATACTTCAAACCCTCCTTAATATGTGTAAGAATAACATGAATTTTCAATGTTTCAGAAATGTTATCGATGCTCTTTAAAGCTACATCCAATTCATTGATGTATATGTCTAATGAAGGACCCACTTTATCAGAACCGAAACAACAATTTACGATTTTATTCATTACTTTGTAGGCAGCAATGTAAGGTACAATTTTATAAATACCTACATCTTTATAAATTTCAGGATCTTCAATTAAGCTTATCAGCTTCCTTCAGTAGTTATCTACATGCATTACCTTCAAAAAATTCTCCATCGTAATGTTTCGCAATAAGCTTTAATTTTTTGGGCCACAATAAAGCTTTTTCTAGAGTTAACAGGGGAACCAAGCCCTTTCAAAATAAGTGGTTCACAAAACCCTGGAGAAAGTGAAGTTCAGGAATAATACATTTCTGTAAAACACATGAACGTGAAGTTCAGCAATGAATATAATCGTAAATTGTTGTTTCGGTTCTAATAAAGTAGGTCCTTCATTAGACATATACATAAATGAATTTGATGTAGCTTTAAAGAGCATCGATAATGTTTCTGAAACATTGCAAATTCATGTTGTTCTTAGACATATTAAGGAGGGTTTGAAGTATATAGATAATGATAATGTCTATGGATTTATGTCCGAGCAAGCTGGAGAGACGATTCATCGTGAATTTTTGAAAACCTGGGCACGCTATCAAATAAATGATATGAATGATGAATCTTATTTACCTCAATTTTTCAGAGCAGCAGTTGAATTCTCATCACTCCATATTTAATATTAATATATTATTTAATTTAATACTATCTTATAATTTTATATAACCCACTACAATATATAAGAAGAAGCAAGTAAAAAAACATAAAAAAAAAAATAAAAAAATCGTCAAAAATTTAAAAAAAATGGGACCATATAACCACTACGTCCTTGTCGTTGGTCCTGGGTCACTCTGAACGTGGTTTATGTATAATATTCGCTTCATAGATATCCTACTTACATTTCGAATAAATAAAAAGTTGTAAATAATCAATTGAAAAAAAAGGTTTCAACCCTCTTTTACTCATTATTCGTGATATTTTCACACTATAAAACCTAAAATATAAAAATGTGAATATCTCGAGAAAAGGAGCAGCTAGGATTTTGAGATTGGATTTTGAATCTACAGGTGATGCAGAAAAAGCCTGTGAAAACCGTTTGTTGGTACATTTTCATAAAACTCAAAACTGGTTCAGGACCACTGTGTGTAACCTGTCACAGAAATAATGTTCGTCAAATCCCGACCCCTTTCCAACGTCTCGTGGGGGGCGGGAAGGCACCCCTGTGACTGGTCACAGAAATAATGTTTTATACATATTATACACAATTCTTGTAATTTAAACGAAATATCGATTATTTGCCATGCGTGATTCAAAATAAATATTAAGTGTTTTAGGCTGTGGCGTCAACTATCAAGATAACCAATACCGAGAGTCAAACAATAACAGTAGACACATGAGACAATCAAATAATAAAATCGACAATTTTTCATTATTCTTATTATAAGCAATTTTCGTAATTTAAATGAATAATCGGTTATGTTAACCGAAATTCCTATTCACACCGAGAATACTTAATATGGTCTACGCTCACCGTATTTTCATGAAAAATATGCTAACAAATTTTTTTCTTTTTTAAAAACATGATTTTTGTCAGTTTTGACCTTGAAAATTATATTTTCAGGTATTTGCATGACTGTATACGTAATTCGCTTTTATTTCGTATTTCGCCGTTCGCGAGAAACAGCCGGCAACAAGCAATCTTGCCGGCGCCGGCAGTGTAGACTCCACCTAAAATTAAACTCGAGATTAAAATATACTAAGAAAGAAATGAATAAAATGAACATTTCTTAGCGGAGAAAAAATAATTTGTCCTATTCAATTTTCAATTTTTATTTCAATTTTTTTTTTAGTTATTTATAACTACAAGAAAAACCTAGAAACACTACCCGAATCGGGTAGTGTCACGCCTACCCTGAAAGGGAAATGGTTTAATGGTATATATATTAACAATAATAATCGTTAGAGTGAAAAAGCACTTACTCAAGTAAAAAACATTTACAGTTGCATATTTATTTAACAAATTATTTATAATGATTGTTAATTTAATAATTAGCTGAAAATCTTTAAAAAGAAATCAGTATTAACATGCTTCCAACAGAATTTATTTAAAAAAAAATTAAAATCTCTCTAAAAATTGGCTATAGTTTTGAACCGACAGGATTTTTTTTTTGATTTTTCGAAAATTTGAATTTTCAAATCAAAAATAAAACAGAAGATATTAACCGATTTCAAACATTCTTTTTTTTTTTACATTTTTCGGGTGCCAACTAACAATTTTTTTTCTCTCAGCTCAAACGATTCGACTAATTTTAACTTTTTCGCTCAGCCCTAATCATTTTTGTAATGACTGGGAAGAGTCAGAAACTGATTATAATTAACTCCTTACCTGAAAAAATATAGCATTTCTTTCATAAAGTTGGGGTAAACTAAATTGAACATACCTTTGTAGTAGAAATTGTCGTCTTTTTTGTTAACATTCATTCTCATTGGATTTAATCCGCCTGGAAAAACCAGATTAGGATTGTGTCAGAACGTGAATCAAAATAAAATTCCTAAATAATATTTTAGCATTGTTAGAACTATTGTATTAAAATAATAAAAATAATAAAAATATGAGAAATAAATGAAAATGAATGGGAACAAAGAAGTAAAACGTATATTTTGATGGAGTAAAGTGGTAGGTACGTCAAAACATTTCGCTAGGGCATGAAAGGAAGTAAGTACATTGAATGACATCAATAGAATGGTTTAATCCGGCGAGGAAGCAGGACGAGGCTAATCGCTTGGTTGAAAGGAGAAGAAGCCGAAGGACAACCTGCCTTAAGCCGTTTGTACGAATTTCAGAGTCAGAAAACCCGAAATGATCCTACACAATTCGTATATACCTAATAGGGACAGAACTTTTTAAAGCCATTCCCTGTAATCCGCTTTTAGGCAAGAGTTACAAACCATTGTTGGGACAAATTTTTAAAAGGAACAGAAAAATGTGCAATGCCACTCCCGAAGACCCTCAACTTTTCTGGATCAGAGATCAGTTTTTGTTAGTTCTCAGATTCTGAATAGCAACGCAATCACTTTGTCATGGATTCCATCATTTTTACTTGGAGAACTAATATACTGTAAATTTGGATATGAAGATTTTCAGTTTAACTATTTTTCTATAGCCAATTCCTGAGACAGTGCGAAGCCGAAATAAGAGTATTCTTCAGATTACAACCAATAATTAATATTTACGATCTTCCGAGAACACTGCAATTAAACATTTTCTTGAACAAAATAATATGCCTATTTTTTAGTAATTTTAATGGATTTTTAATCTGAGTTTATTTTGAAGAAATTTCATTTTTGTGGATAAATTTTAGAAGCTCTGCAAACAGTTTTATAGTTGAACTAAAAAAGTATAAAAAAGTATTTATCTGAAGAAGAAAGTATCCTCAAAAATAAAAGTATTGAAAAATTAGCCTTTTTAAATCAGTCAAAAATGAGTTTTTGAATAAAAAAGTCGTGCAAAAAATACATTATTCTAAAAAATGAACAAATTTGAGAGGAAAATTTCTGTCATACTTTCTTAAAATGTAAATAACAGAGCTCAAGACTGCACCTGAGGAGGAAAACGCTCATAATATAGAAATATTGAACTGGGTATTAAATAATATCTTCAACGAAAACAATTTATTTCCTAACTTTATGCAATAAAGGTGTGATGAATGTATATTAGGGTGGGTCGAAAAAACTTGACGATGGAAATTGAAATTCGAACCACACTCAACTCCCGATTCTGGGCCGGCCTCGGGTCTGATCGGCCCAGAATCGGATGCGGTTTTTCATGTCAACACTCAGGGCCGCGTATGTAGTCTCTGACATTGGAACAGTATATGCCCAAAGAGGCGCGACGTAAACAACTTCTGAGATGACACTGACTGTCTGAGCGTATATGCTATGACGGAACCTCAAGGGGGGGGGGGGGGGAGACAGAAGCAGTCAAGTGTGAAGCCGGCCGAAGATCGGGCGGCCCAGGATCGGGAGTTGAGTGTATGTAGAAAAAAGTAGTGTATTAGGGTTCAAAAAACATCAACTTTAAAAAATCATGTGGCCCTTATAATTTCTTCTAAACAGTGGAAAAAGATTATTAGATAAATTTAAGACAAATCAGAGTATATTTTGTGCTTCCCAAGCCCAAACTGCGTTAAAGCTTTAATAGAGAAAATTTCTCAAGTTAATAAAGATAAGTGATTTTGATTATAGGTCTATGAATTGGTCTTAGTTTCCTATATAACTTGCGATAATTTAAAAACCACAATAATCTCAAAACATGACCAAAAATATGGAAAATACACAAAATAACATTTTTTCATCAAAGCCATCATTCCTCTTATAAATCTGCAAATTTTTATCCAATTTACTGGGTACTCAATATATATCATCTGTTTGATATTAGAGAAAATTGCAACATATGAAAATCATACAGATTTACAAGAGGAATACGATTGCCTTGGTGGATTTAATGAAAAATACATTATTTTATATATTTTCCATATCATTGCTTATTTGTAAAGAGTTTTTCATAAATAATCTCAAATTATGGAACAAACCAAGACGTATTCAGAGACTTATATTTAAAGCATTTCTCTCAATTAATTTGAGAAATATTCTCTCTATTGAAACTTTAACCAAATATACTCCGAAACGTCTTAAATTTATACAGTAATGTTTTTTCATGATTTAGAAAAAAATATCAAGGTGCACCGTAATTTTTTAAAAGTTGATGTTTTTTAACCGTCCACTTTAATACGGAACCTGAAAAAGTATAATTAATGGCTGCGTCTAGTCGTCCCAAAAATTCGGGACGACTAGTCAAGATTATGAAAAATTTTTGACTGCTCGTCCCGAACTTCGGGACGCGAGAAACTTCGATAATTAATTTTGTGTGGATTGATGAACGTCGTCAACTTGCGCGTTAGCAAACGGTGCGACAAAGAATTCTTATTTCCATAGATTTTATAGATTTTCGTTTCTGTCAATCTGTTTCTGTTTTTAGAAGCCTTAAATGTTTCTTCAAATTTTTAAAGCTTTTTAATTAACGTTCTCTAGGCGATAACTTATGTTTAATGGACTCCTGTTCTCAAAAAACAATTTAAAAATCTACATGCATCAGAAAAAATTGGATGAGCCTAGGAAACCATAAATGTAAACACAATAAATTCCAGAAAAACTGTTTACATTTATAATTTCCTAGACTTATCAAATATTTTTCTGATGCATTTTTATCAGTAGAAAACTTCAAATACCTGATAAAATTCTTTCGTCATTCTTATAGATTTTGAAATTGTTTTTTTTTAAGAGGCGTGCATATTAAATATACGGGTTTGCCTAGAGAACGTTAACTAAAAATCTGTAAACATTTGGAGACGTTTGATAAAAACTCTGAAAACATTTTAAAATTTGACATACAAGAAAATATAAAAACTATGGAAATAAGAATTTTTTAAAGCAAATTTTGCTAACGCGCAAGTTGAAGGCGTTCATCAATTCACACCAGTTCCAATCTTGATTTCAATCAATATGTTTTAGTTAACCTACCCCAATACTACGCCTTATCATTTTAGGATTATTTAAGAAACCCATCGACTGTTTTATTTTCATTAATTATTTTGTTTTTAGGTAGAGTATTTTTCTTAGACATACCTTTCTTTAGTTTTTTATTTTTTATTTGAAAAGAAACTGAAATTTTCGAGTACGATAAAGCCTGAAAAGGATAAAGTTGGGAAATCATTTGAAAAATTTGTTTATAACTGTTATTTTTAATATTTAATATACTAGTTTCGTAGATAAGATGCCCGCTCACAGTTTTTGATTGATTTCGAGTTTATTTCTGTTGTTTACAGATAGATAAAAAAGTCGTTAAAATATTCATTTCATAATATTACTTGTGAACTTTTCCTTAAGCCATGTATTATTTTACACGCAAATTTAAACTAATTATTCTATATTTTCTTACAGATCAATTTAGTAAATCTACGATCTAATGCAACATTTCGAGCCTAAAAATTGTATATTGATTCAGAGATTTTTAAGAAATATCAACTTTGTTTCCTAAAACTTTAAAAATCTCGAATGGCTCCGAGAGCCAAGAGAGGTAAAATTGAATGCCGATCATATTTAAAAAAATTCAAAATGGGTTAAGAATTGAGGGCTCTAGGTTCTTTTGAACCAAATTTTCTCGCTTTGCTCGCCGCACTTCATATGTACTTACACATTTTTTATTTAAAACCGATATTTGAACCATTTAAGGACATGTTCAAATTTTTTAGCAATAATCTTGAAAGTGGCTATATATCCACATATTTACACAATGAAAACACTTTCTACACCAGGTTGTAAGTTCAATTTAAAGAAAAGTATTTAGAAATAGGATAAAAGGTGTATAGATAATATAGGATAATCGGTACAATGATTGTCCACTTCAGGAATTTTTTAAGTTTAGCAATTTGTAAAAACCACTATAATTTATGTTTAAAGAATTTAAGAATGACGTCAAAAACACAATGATTGGCCACAAGAGCATAGAATAATAGTTATAGGCTAAATATTGAATTATTGGCTTCGGAAATGTGGGGAAATATAGTCACTGCAGTGACTATATGATGTAGCCATGGCCACATCAGCCCATAAATTTCTGATTTTGCAAGCACACTGTTTGGCCTCGAAAATGCACGATGGTTAATCAGGGACAAAAATTGGTTTTAAACATTATTTCCGTTAAATATTCGCAAAGCAAAATAATAAACAATTATTTACATGTTTTATAACAAGTTTGAACAATTTTGAATTATTTTTTGCAAAGATATTACTCATTTGTGCAATTCAGATAGCGTGGCCACTGGCCACCTACTTATCGACTGTACGGACATAACTTTGAACTCAGAATACAACTTTCGCGTATCTTTAATCACCAAATTTAATTAAAATCCAAAATTTCGTAATCAAGTATCTCGTAACTATTAAAAAAATACTAAATAATTTTCTAATTAAGCATATTCAAATTCTACCGATTAACCTCTTATCATTAAAAATTCTGAATAGCCTTATTTTGCCAACCCCATTTTTGAATAAATTCTTGGTGGCTTTTTTGAAAATCTGAGAAGGGAAGTGATTAAAGTGGGCTCTCAAGGGTGCGATAGCTTTCGATGCGGACTGTATTCACGGATGAGACCCCTGTGAGGGAGAAAACTCTCCCCTCGGGTGTTGGGTGTGTGGGGTTGCCAGGCAACGACACCCTCGAAGTCCGCACAGTCTGATTGGCCCCGTCCCCTATTTCTATCTTAGTCCCTCATGGATGGGGTTATTGGACTCTATCTCATTTCCTCTTGCTCCTTACGCCTCCGCCAATCAGACCCCCTGCTCGTCCCGCCATCGATGAGGAATCCCCTAATGCCGAAACCATCCCTACGTCAATTTCTGTATCCCACACGTGCACTCGATCCTCCGTTCTCTGTTGCATGTGTGTAAATACGTCGCATATAAGCGTCACACGTGCATGCAAATGTAAATACGAAAATATGCAGTAACCATATGTACACACTACACGTGAAGGTGGCAATATACAGAATACAGTATGTACGAATACAAGCTTATATGGATGGGGTACTTATGGTCCATCCGCGAACCCGCCTGAAGCGAAGTTGGTTGTGCCAGGTGCACTGTAGGTTGAATCTTGAGGAGAAAGCAAAAAAGAGATTGGAGAGAATTTTATTTTGTACAATATTTTGTAGGTCAGAAGAATCCCTTCAAATTTTGACATACTTTTATATTTAATGATGCATAAGAAATAATTTAATATTTGACAGACGACTGTTAAAAAAAATTTGTGATCCCTTTAAAAATTACTAGAGATTTTTTTTCCGTTATTTGAGGCCTATCTATGTATAAAAATACCCTAGAGAAAAATTGTCAAGTGATGAGGAAATTTAATTCAAATGGTAGCAGGGTTTCCAAACAGTCATTTTTGTATTTCAAAGAAAAAATAGCTCACTTTGAAAAATCTTTTGAATACCTCAGAACTTTTTACTGACAGAATATATTAAAAAAAATTCACATCCCAGATGAATCAAAACTGGAACAAAAGTGCATTCTTCTCATAGTCATTTTCGTATATCTAAATCTGATCTTTTTTCTACCTGCACGAAGAAAACTGAGTTCCCTAAAGATACAGGATTCTCAGTTAAAATAGAGGTTCGGACATGTTGAAAGAATGAAAGATGAACGACGACCAAACAACTGAATAAAGGTAAAGTAAATGGCAGAATGCCCAGAGGTAGACTGCCGAAAGAATGGTTAGAATATGTGAATGAGACATTAATCCGAAGAGACATAAGAAGCCATAAAAAAATGCTTGCAAGAAAAAAAGCATGGACGTGAAGGAAGCTAGAGAAGTATGCCAGGACAGAATAGTGTGGCGACAAATAGTTGATAAACAGAGTGACAGTAGAGTGAATGACACGTGAAACAAAAGAGCTTGGATACTAATGGGCCCAAGTGGGGAACCTCACATAACAACCTTGTGAGGCTCTTCACTTGGGGTGATCGCTAGAGAGATTGATCAGCAACCTGGGTCGGAGCAGTGTTGCGGAAAGAACGTGTCATTTAAATAAAGAACACGAGAATTCTAAATCAATCTAAAAAATCTATACCCCCTAACTCACATAACTCCTTTCCCCACCGAGCGAGTCACGCCTACCCCGAAAAGGAAATGGCTGAATGGTATGATAATATAATAATATCATTAATAAATTAATGATAATTTTCGAATTATACTGCCAACCTATTTTTTATTCTTTCAGACTTTAACAAAATTTCTAATTTATTTTCATCAGTAGGAGGCATTGAGATGCTTAAAAGATTTTTCAAAGCTACAGCTAAAAAAAGAATTTCAAAATATAAATCGACGCCTCCATTCAATATTACTATCTGCTGACAGCGCCATGTATGAGACTATGCGCTGTGTATAAGCATAGGGAATAGTCATATTGAATGGAGGCCTCGAAATATGGTCCACGCTGGGATATTATGGATCAAGGTTAATATGCCGCTGAAATTTTTTTTCTTATGGGATTTTACTGTATATCCTAAGAATATTTTTGATACATATTTAGAAATTTTTATTGCAAAAAAAAAAAAATAAATCATAAAGTTATAGAGCAGAAACTTTGATCCATTATTGCCCCGGTTGACGTACCTATATAGTATATACCTATGAAAATCTACTACCTTTAATGACTTCTTTCTCATAGCCTATTTTGGTAAAAAATGGTACCTTTTTAGCGTGAGAAAAGTACCCTTTGTACCCTATTTTTTATCCCATAGGGACTGTGAGGCCTTGCTAGTTTCTAAGTTTGAATTAATTCAGGTTTATAGAGTTGATCATCACATGATTGAATGTTATAATTTTTATGCCTGTACAAAAATCAAGACGTGAGATAAATTGATCCTTACCAATTTTTAAAAAATTTGGAAAATTGCGGCTGTTTTTAAAAAAATTTTGCAAGCGAATTTCCTCAAAAACTCCACTGTTTAAAATTTTTATTTCTTTTTTGCGAAATATGTGATAGTATTTACTAGATATCTCTTGAGTTTGGTTCTTGTTAAACCACTGTTTGACATTGAAAAAAATATTATCGAATAATCGAATATTCGCATTTTTATCAAATACAACGAAAGGTACAAAAAAAATGGTTAACTAAAAGTTTTTCATCTAGAAAAGCTCTACAGAAAATACATCTTGCTCTTATGTGATATCTTGCATCGTTCACGACGAGACAGAATAAAAAATTATATATACCTATATTTTTTTATTGTTTTGGCTACAAAAATAGTTAAATCCACATAAAGCTAATAGAATGGTTTCCTCACATAGGCAGAAACTGTAAAAAAATATGGGGAAAAATAAAAAAACTTTCCAGAAAATTTTCTTAATTTTTTTAATCGAATTTCGAAAATATGAAAATATGATTTTCAGGAAAAACCCACCTTTTTCTTTTTGCCAACATATTTAGAAAACTAATAATATAAAACGGCTTCCTATCAGTTGTATGCGGGCTAAAACATTTTTGAGGACGGGAAAATCTTTTTAAAATAAAATTTTTATTTTTTCTAAGAAACGATTTAAGATATTACAAAAAAGGAAGACGTAGTAGTAGTAGTAGTATTTATTCCGACTCATGCTTTCTGGGCTTAGAGTACTCAATACATCCCAATTCCTAACTTATCTTAATTCTAAATTCAAATATTCATAGTTCTCTTATTCTAACATTCTGGTTCTGTACACTTTTTAATTGTCTCCTATTCACTTTATTCCACTTCTTCCTCCTTCTCCTCTCTCACTGTTGTTCCTCCCGCTGCAATCCTTCTGGCCTCCTTTTCAAACGCCCTAGTGAGGTCACACATTTCCTTCGAAACATTTCCTTTGAATGCCTCTTTCAGCTTTTCTTCTCCATTATCTCCTTGCATCCATATTTTTCTCCATTCCCTCACGCTGTCTTCCAAGAATTCGTCGAGTTTTTCACAGGATATTATGTGCTCCAGAGTTTCATCTTTCTCATCGCAAAGCCTGCACTTAATGTTTTTGTAGCCTTTATTTCCTGTTTTCCCGACGTTCCCACATCGCATCCTAGCCCATTGCTCTCTGTCTTTTTCAGGTACCTCCTTCTTCTCCCAGTATTTCTCTGCTCCAGGTCCTTGTTTCCAGTGGTGATATCCCTTACAGTATCTAGATTCCGTAGCCTTATTCCAGTCTTCCAGCATAATTTGCTCCTTTCGCCGTTTCACGCCATTTAGAAGTTGTTCTTGAAGTTCTCCATCATTCTCTTCTTTTAGCTTTCTCAACCATTGCCCAATTTCCAACTCCATCTCTTCGAGTGCTACCCTCATCTCTTTTCCCCACTCTGATGGATTGTTATTTTCTAATCCCCTTATTTCTTCTAGCAGACATGCCTTCGGCCACCTTTCTTCTCCCATATCCATTATCTCCAGCAAATAGCTTCCTGCCCTCCTTCTTGCTTCTACTTCCACTTTGGTCCTCCCCGATTCCAACCTCCATATGTAAGCAGGTGTCGTTCTGTCCAGCCCCATTATCATCTTCATATACCTTCCTTGAAGTTTCTCCCATTCGTCCGTTTTATGCCAGCCCCACACTTCCACGCCGTACATGAATCCCGATTTAACTAAAGTGTCAAACAAGTATGCTCTTCTCCTCAGCCCTTTTATTCTACTCCTCTTCATCACTCCAAACCCAGCATTTGAAGCTTTTTGAGCTTTTCCTGCCATATTTCTCACGTGCCTACTGTACGTGCCTGTCGTAGAGAACCAGAAACCCAGGTACTTGTAAGTTCCGACAATTTCGAGTTCTTTCCCACTGAAGTTCCAAGATTCCTCTTTTTTGAGCTTCCCTCCTTTTCTGAAGACCATTATTTTTGTTTTTGAGACGTTGACTTCCAGTTTGTTCTTCTTCACGTATTTTTCCAATGTTTTTAGCATTTGTCTCAGACCTTCCGCCTCCTCTGCCAACAGTATCATATCATCGGCGAATTTCATTGCGAAGATTTTCCTTTTCCCAATCACCGTTCCTCCTTCCTTTCTCTTGGCCAGTGCCTCATCCAGGTCCTCCAGAAAGATGTTGAAGAGTATTGGGCTCAGTGGGCATCCTTGTCTTACTCCCGTTTTTGTCTTGAAGCTCTCTGAGATTCCCTGTTCAGTAATGACCGCGTTTTGAGTATCCCTATATATTTCCTTGATCATTCGTAACATTCTTCCAGTCACTCCTATGCGTTCTAACTTTTCTATCATGATGTCTCTATCAATTGAATCGAAAGCTGTCTTGAAATCCACAAAGACCGCCATTAATCTTCCTCTCTCTCTCTTCAATCGATTTCCTATCAGTGAATTCAAGACAAAAACATGGTCTCGTGTTCCCCTCTTTTTCCTGAATCCCGCTTGGCTTTCTCCTATTTTCCCCTCCTTTTCTATCCACGTCCTCAATCTTTCGGCTAATATTGTAGCTAACAGCTTATATTCTACATCTAGGAGTGCAACTCCCCTGTAGTTCGCTGTTTGTTCTTCGTCTCCTGCTTTGTATATTGGGTAGATCCACGCGATGTTCCAGTTGGCCCCCAGCTTCCCCTTCTTCCACAGTCCATTAAGAATATTTGATAAATCTACCATTGCTTCTGCTGGTAGATTCTTGTAGAATTCTGCGGTTATTCCATCCTCCCCTGCCGCTTTTTTGGTCTTCATCTTATTCAGCGCCTGTCTCACTTCTTCTACTCCAAAGTCCCGGTTCAAGAAATCTTCTTCTGCTACCTCCTCTTCTTCCCAATTTCCTTGCTCTTCTTCCCTTTGCTCATGATTTCCTTCTCCTGTCTCCGTCGAATCCTCTTCTGCACTCAGTAGTTTTTTGAAGTGATTTACCCAGCTTTCTTTTCTTATTCTTCTTCCTCTCCTTTTCCTTCTAGGTCGGTAGACTCCTATTGCTTCCCAGAAATCACTCATCGTTTTGCTTTCCTCTACCCTTTTCCAGTTTTTTTCCTTCCATTCCTTTGCACTTTTTTTGAGATAGTTTCCGAGTGCTGTCCTAGCTGTAACGTATACTCGTCTTTTATTTTCCTTCTCTTCTTTCTTCGCGCGTCTGTATTTTCTTAACTTCCTTCTTGCCTCCTTTTTCATTCTTGCGTATTCCTTGTCGTGATGTTTCCTTCCTGCTGGTTTTCTATTTGATTTTGTCATTCCTATTTTCATTGCTGTTTTCTTAATAATTTTCGCCATCTCTTCCATTCTTTTCACAGGGTCTTCCTCTTGGTTCTTTTCCTTCCATTCTTTCCAGTTCTCCTGTAGCTTATTCTGGAATTCTTCTCTTTTTTCTTCTTTCCATAGTAATTTCCAGTCCTCTTCTCCTTCCTGGACTTGATCTTCCCATCTTCTCTCTTGGTCCGGATCTTCCCATTCCGAGTCGCGTACTATGAACATCACTGGCATGTGGTCAGATTCCACTCTGTCCAACACTTTGAGGTCTTCTACTGGGTTCCTTCTTCCATTTTCAAGGGCGATCACATAGTCTAGAACTGAACTTCCTCCCGCTCCGACATAAGTCAAGTTCCCTTTTTCATCCCCTGCGGTTCTTCCATTCATAACCACCAATCCGAACTCCTCACAGATCTCTAGCATCTTTTTCCCTTCTGCATTCAGGATTTTGTCCTCCGATCTTCTTATCTGCTCTTCATCTGCTTCTGTGTCTGTTTCTCCTTGATCCTCTCCTATCCTTGCGTTCCAGTCCCCTGCTATCAGCATCCAATCATCCTCTTTGATTCCTGATTCCACGAGATTACTAATTTTCGACCTGACTACACTTACTCCCACGTTGTTGTAGATTGTTATAATCTTTCCTTTCTCCTTCCTTCCTGTCTTTTCAATAATTAGTCCGTAGTCCCATTCTGATACCTTTATCCCTTGTAGTAAGTGGTTCCTTATGCCTACAAGTTGTCCTCCTTTGGCTCGTCCTTTCTTCGCTTCTCTGGTCGCTGCTTTTCCGTGCCATTTGTAGCTTGGGTCCAGGTTCGCAACTGCATCTTTTTCATGCTTTTCTTCTATCCATGTTTCTTGTAATATTATGATGTCAAAGCCTGTAAGAAACTCCCATACGTCTCTTTGATGTTTGAAACCCGCGATGTTCCAAATTACTACCTTTATGTCGCGATTCGAATCTACCATCTCCTTTGCCGAAAAACCGTTTCGGTAAGTCCTCCCTCTCTTTCATCCCAGTAATTAACTGCACCATCAACAATGAGTTTTAGGTAGCCTGCTTTCGCATCCTGCCCTCTATCTCTTTTTTCTCTTACCTGCCTTTCCAGCCACTGTTTCACTTCTCTTTCTCGCTTGGTTAAATCATCATCCACGAAAATGGGAGTACCTTTCAACTCAAGTTTTCTTCCGAGAGCTCTGAATTTCGCATCCCACGAATTCAGCTCCACTCTCACATTTGTTTCTTCTCTTCTTGCTTTCAGCAGCTGTATTGCTTCGATTGCGTTGCTTTCAATTCCAAGTTTATCTTCTAGGAATATCTTCACTTCTTTTTCTGGTTCCTCTCCTTGAAAGTTTGCTCCCCTGATGATTAAGTTGTTTTTCCTCCATCTCCTCCTCGCCATTTCTCGTCGATAATCCTGCTCCTTCAGCTTTTCCGGTTTTTTTGCAGGTTTTCTAATTCTTTCTCCCGAATTTCTGGATGCTTCGCCACCTTGGTTTTCCGCTTTGCTTTCTAAGTGAGAATTTCGGTCCACCTCGATGTTTTGCTGCATCTCTGGGTTTTCGACACGCTGCTCCCTTTCGTTGGGCCTTTGCTCTTCCGGTTCTAGCTGCTGCTTCTCTTCCTTCCTTGGCTGCTCCTGTCCATTTTCATATGTCTTCTCATTTCTTGGTCCGGTAACTGTGATAGAGTTTTTCAATTTATTTTGCTGCCTGTGACCTTTCGTATCGTTTTTTGCTGACACAGAAGCAAAAGCCCTTTCAAGTTTTGCTATTTCTCGTTCTTTCACTTCCGCCTCTTCTTTCCATGCCGATACGCTGTTCTCTAACTCCGCTTTTTCCATTTCCCATTTTCTGGCGTCATTCCTGATCCTTTGTCTTAGTAACCCAATTTCTATCTTGAGTTGTTGATTTTCCTCCTCCAACTTCGAACTTGATCTTTCCATGATCTTCCTTACTTCTTTTATTTGTTCCAGGATCTCTCCGTTGATTTCCTTCCCACAAGCCAATTCCTTCCTCGAGTTCTCATCCACTCCTATGTTTCTCAGTTCGAGGTCCCCCCTTATTTGATGCATTTGTTCTTGGTTCGCTGCTTCCTGTTTTGTCTTATCTTTTCCTCCTTCCTTTCTAGTTTCTTGACTCTCATTTTTCTTCTGTGTCCCGTCTTTTGATTCTTCATCCGCTTTTTCTTCTGTCTCTTCTTCTTCTGACGTTTTTCCGCTTCCGTCGTTTCGCGCAATTTCGTATTCGTTGTTTTCCTCATTCCTGTTCTCATCTTCCGGGCATGCTTGTTCTAGGGTGCTGCCTCGCTCTGCATCCTTCCCTGTTTCCTGCGAATCTTCATTTTCCTCATCTCCTTTCTTCTGAATTCTAATGTTGTTTTCCCTTCCCACTGGCGATCTGCTTATTTTGCTGCTTCTTCTGAAAGCCTCATCTTTCAGCCCCCTCCCAAAAATCTCTCCCCCACTTTTCACCACATACTTCTCCATTTTTGCCGCGCTTTTGGCATCCGCTATTTTTGCTTTGTCAATATTTTTGGGTCTCCCTCTCTTTTTTTTCTCTTCGATTTGCACTAACTTCGATGATTCAACTTCAGTTTGTTTATCATCTGTCAGATCAGCTTCTTCGAACTTCCGCTGCACTGCACTAGTGTCCACGTTCTCCATGACGTGCTGCCTCTCGTGGCTCTTTTCATCACTAATCACTGCACTGTCACCCATAACCTCTTCACTTTGCATTTGCGGTTTTTCACTTCCACTGCTATTAAATCTTTATCCCAACTCCGAATAACACTCTCCACGATAAATCGCTTATCCAGCCACCGATTTAACTCACTTCCACGTTTGCACCTTTCCTCTGAACAAATTCCCATTCGATTTTTCTCTACCACGATCCGACTCGATTCGCGAGCACAGCGCCCTCCAAAGGAAGACGTATTTTCCGTAGAACATTTTTAACTATATAAGCTGTTATGTGAACATTTTTTATACCTTGCGTTGTTTCCGAAAAAATTCGATTTTTCAAAAATAATTTGTTTCAATAGGAAGCAGTGGTTTACCAAGGATGAAACTCAAGAGATATGTAATAGACAATGAACGAAATCAACGTCAAGATTCGAAACCACGACAATGTTTGTGTTTTGACATCCGAAAAAAGTAAAGAAAAGAAATTTTGAAATCGGTTTATATCTTCTGTTCTCTTTTTTGATTAAAAAATTTCAAAAAATTTCTCTATTGTTTCGAAAATCATGGCGAGTTTTTTCTATGTACAGTTTTTGCTAGTGAATAATAATAAAAAATTATAAATTAAAAAAAATTTGTTTCTTAATTTAGAATTTTTTGAAAATGGCCAATAAACACGTTTTAAAAACAAAATAATAGCATGTTTCTTTGATTGAAGCTAAAGAAATTTCAGGTTCGACATATTAACTGTTTTTAAAATGTGGGCATAGAACTCAATCCAAAAAACCATGTTTTTTGGACATTTTTAAAAAATTCTAAATTAAGCACAAATTCTTTTTAATTTGTAATTTTTTATTATTATTCACTAGCAAAAACTCTATGTCGACGCGTGCAAGTGTCTAAATTTTAAATAAGGTTCGTTCACT
>CAKNYM010053191.1:84585-145589 GCA_932195095.1 Andricus curvator | reverse complement strand
TCAATAAGGCTCAATTTGATTTCTAATGAAGCTTTCGCTCTGCGACACTCTACATAAAAAAAATTCGTCATAATTTTCGAAGCAATAGAGAAATTTTTTGGAATTTTCAAATCAAAACAGAGAACAGAAGATATTAACCGATTTCAAAATTTTTTTTTTTTTTTTTTTTACTTTTTTCGAATGTCAACTCACAAATTTTTTTCGCTCAGCTCAAACGATTCGACAAATTTGATCATTTTCACTCCGCCCTAATACTTAAGCATGCTGCTATCTGAACCACGCTGCCTCCTTCAATTTAAATTCAATTGGTTTAATTTCATATATGTACAATTTCCATTTTTGATCAATTTGATTTCTTCTTCGTTCAAATGCAATCATTTTTCACGCTGTGCGCATTCTCTTCCGGCATATTTTTGTCTTCCAACCTCATTTCGTCGACAGAAATCGCAGGATTATTTGCAGGAGGGAAAAAAGGGAATGTACTCCTTATATGTCGCCAGCTCAGAAATAACCACGCATGCGCCCTTAAATGAATGGCCGGGGAACATAAGGGGCTAACCCTCATTCGGAAAATTTTTCAGGAAAATGGAAAAACGGTCTCATTTGTTATTTCCGTGTAATTTTTTGTTAGCGTTAACAAAACTGAATGAAAATAGTATAATATACAACATATCAAGGTTTCAGAGCAATATTTGTAATATTTCTCCAACTGTGGGCACTCAAAGTTTCCTGGGGGCTACCCCACGGGGTATTCGGAGAACATAAAGGGCTAACCCTCAAGCCATGCCTACTTTCGCGCTCCATATGAAATACGATAAAGTTCATGGAACTCATGAGAAGACACGTAAAATAAAAAATTGTTGTTTTTCAATATACATTTTTTTCAAGGTGTGTGATTATTTATATTTTGACGAAATCTATTGACTCAGTGCACTGTTTTTCTTATTTTTCTACACGAAAAACCGACTTTGGGGAATTATTTTTTGTTTAAACTGCTTGGAAAACCCTCTAGAATAATAACCTTAGAGCAATTCGTGTATATTTTCTATAATTAATTGCCGTTAATTAAACTTTACTTGTTGATGAGAAACTGGCTCTTAAATGTAGTTTTCAATGTAACATAAGCAGCAGAACGTGTTTGTAGCGTCCATTATATCTGCCTTAAGAACCGGCAGATAGCACCGCAGGCTAGTTTTCCTTTCTTAAAACCTCACGGGACTAACAAAAAAATCATGGATCTCCATAAGACTCTGTACGAGTGTACGGGGTTAGCCCCTTATGTTCCCCGACCATTCAAATGTTCTATTTCGGCATATATGTTGCCGAAGATGTTTTTTGTCGTTGGAATTAAACTTTAATGCTTTGGAATTCACCATAAATTATTTAGAATTCAATTGCCTGGACCATAAGATATGACAGAAGAGAAAATTAAAATCCGGCATATTTTTCCGGAAGTTAATACTCGACCTATATTTTATTCGTTCAATACGATTTTTCTCTAGAAAGTAAACTATAAAATTTATTGGTACATTTTAACTTTGTAATAAAAAAGGATGTAATCAGGTTTATAGTATGAAAACTTTCGGTCATTGAATAAATAAATGCTCTGCTTTGTTGACAAACGAGTCGATAAAGCCCTGCGAGCGGTTACAAAAGCAATAAAAGTGTAGCCATATTTCTGAGATTAATAAATATTTCATTAGAGGAAAAAAGTTAAGAACGGCGTATTCAAATAAAACAAAAAGCGGCAATCGATTCTAAAAAATCAATGTGATCATACCTTCTGTAAAAGATTGAAACTGACCATTGCATTATATTTTTTTAAACGTGATGACTATCTGCATTGTCAGTACAATTTATTATTCATTATTCTATCGGAATTATTGTTTGCTATATGAATTCTTAATTAATAATAAACAATATAATATTTACTTAAACTATATTCCCAGGATTTTTATAGAAAAATTATTATATTTAAAAAATAATATCACTTTGTTGATCTGTTATCTCTTATAATCGGTTAATTTATAAAATCAATCAACAATATTTTTTTTCAAATTTAGGCTTCCACAGACATATATTTTTTTTAATTTTCTGAAGAATTTCTTTTTTGAAATATTTAGTACCGAACTTATAAACTTTATCTTCAAGTGAAAACAAGAGATATTGTTCTTCAAAACTCTATAATTGTTTCACCGTAGCAAAAAAAGGTTTAATCATACACAAAAATACTAAAATCCAAACCACGTTAATTTAACGCTAAGGGAAAACTCTATCAGATTGAATTGATAGCTTTTAACTTACATTTCTCAGTTTATTAAAATAAAACTCACCAAAAAATACATAGTCCATTAGCTTCAAACAAAATACTTTTGTAAAAGGAACATGCTTACAAGTGTCCAATTGTGGCGGAAATTTGAAGACTATAAAGTTAGGACAAATTTGATTGCGGTTCCTGCGACATCGAATTATATCAAATAACCCAAAAAGTAAATTTTATTTCCTGCAAATTCGAAATTATGTGAACATTTCCGGACTTTATAATTAATAAGATAATAAAAACCTGGGTAAAAATAATTTAATTCCCTGCTCTTCTGATATATCTTATATCACATTGAGATTATATTCTAACTATAAAGAAGAGTTCATTCGCTTCTTACAGTATACACTTTATTTGCACTTGCAAGTGCTTAAACTGATAGGAGAATCACTCAACTCGTTTTCCGGACACAATTATCGTCACCGACAACTACTTTTTTGTCTGCCTCTTCTTGATGATCTCCCTCCCCATAACTTCTCTTTTTCCTCCCTCAACCCTATTTTCTCTCTTTCTCCCAAGCAGCACTCAGGTTCGATTTATTGCCATTCAGCATTGCGTTTGAGCATCGATAC
Source organism: Andricus curvator (assembly GCA_932195095.1). Lineage (NCBI taxonomy): Eukaryota > Metazoa > Arthropoda > Insecta > Hymenoptera > Cynipidae > Andricus > Andricus curvator. The sequence continues at coordinate 142,697 of CAKNYM010053191.1, read as the reverse complement.
ATGAATGAACTCGATTCACGTCGATCACGCTGACCGGTCTGACCAGTGCTGAATAAACAAACACTTTATTCCTTTCAGTATATAAAGGGCTACTACGATATTTTAGTCTGCCCGTCATCGCTACTGTCAACGCTGATGCTAATTAAAGGTCTGTTGTCATCGCGGCTGCAATTATGTCCCCGGGTGCGCATTTCCATTTATCCGATTGGCCACGTTTATTTATAGCTGGCGGGCAGCAGCTGGTCAACGCTCAATGAGTAGCTTCCATTTACAAAATTACATCCGAGGGTGCAATTGATTCATCTCAAATAATCATACGCTCAATGACTGTCTTTCTCCGCCTCTCGCGACGCAGCTGCAGCTTCTTCCCATTTCCGACCAATGACGTCATTTTTTCCTTATCGATATGCATAATATTCCATATCGGAGAACATGAATTTTGTAGGAGAATATTTACGAATTGAAAAGTAATTTTCCTTAGAAGAGATAAATCAGGAATGCCAACAAAAAGTAGGTATATACATTCGGACCGCGAGTTAAGTAACCCGCATAACGTTTTCCGGGAATTGACGCCGCACCGTGGTGTCAGATGAGAGGCGCCGCGGGGCCGAAAGGGGAGGATGTACCGTTAGTAGCGTAGCGATAACTGCGACACGTTGCGTCGCATTGTGCAAGTTCACTGTCAGTGTTCACACGGCCCTGACTGTTTACGTTCGTAGACCCCGCTATAAGTCGAAGATCAGAACCAAAACAGTACTTAACTCGGGGTCCAAGTGTGCTGCAATCAACTGTATCAAATTATACTTTAGAGTTCTTGCAGAATTTCTCTGAATGTTTTTGGCCACTAAGATATCATGTTTTATGCTTTCTTAAAAATATGAGCCAAATTTAGGTGTATCCCTTCTATTAGAAAAACTTTTTTTAGAAACTAGAAAACAACAATTTTTTCCTTAAAATAGTTAGTGTTTCTATATAAAATAATCTACACTGAAACTTAGATTTAAGAAGTCCCGATTTATGACGTTCCGAGAATTAATTTCCTCGGCAGTTTCGTGATGAGGGAATGCGCGGGACCGAGAGAGAGAGGCGGTTCTCAGTCGTGCGTGATTAGCGCGTTAGTTGCGTAAGCTATTCGCATGCGTCCAAATCCAACAGAAATGGTTCATGCGGCCCTGAATGCTTACGTTTGGATTGTCTGGATTTACCATCAAGGCCACTGCAATCCATGCCCGAAAACCGTTCTTAATTCCAAGTTCCAGTGTATTATTATTTATTTTTATAGTATGATTATTATGTGATAGTTTTTATATTTAAAACGTTTAAAATATTTGTATTATGTGTTTAAAAATTATTTGTGTTATGAAATATTTGTACATTGTATCTACAAATCTGCAAGTTTGTCAAAATCACAAATTTTGCAGGCTTTCAACTTCAAAATGTCTAAAAATTCGTTCTCTTCATATTACAGACCTTGAGCATAACATCTTTATTTTCTAGTATCTTTAAATTAATTGTTGTTTAAATTTTTCTATTCCAAATGCGGAGAGCTCCACATTTTTTTGTCTTTTTCACATTGTCCGCTTGGATGCAAGGAATTGTGTAAGGCTTGTCGTTCGCTCTCCGAAGTTAAGCAGCGCTTGGATCGGTGATACTCGGATGGAGGTATAGCCGTACTTATTATCTTTTAAGCTACCTTTACTCTCGAAATACAATGTTCTTAAATACTAATAAAAAAATATAAAGGAAAGGAGGAGATTAAAAGAAGTATACTTCTTTTAATCTCCTTGTTTCCTTTTTTATTATTTCTATATTTTTTGCAAATACAAATAATTATACATTTTTAAACGCAAATCAAAGTCTTGTATAGAATATTAATTTAAAAAACTGAAAATTGTTTCGTCCTTAATTTCTCAATTTTTGTGTATGATTTTTTATTTGGGATGTGCAACGGAGTGGAAATTTAAGCTACATTTTAGTTTCTCATTTCTAAACAAAAGCAAATACAATTTTTAATCTTTGTTAAAAACTACTTCCATGTAAATAATTTATCCTAATATTATTAAACAATCTATTAAATTATGGAAATAATAAAACTGCCAGGAATTAAATTTCACAACTTTTGGCCACGACCCTGATGAAATTTAAAATATTATAAATTGAAAACAATACAAATTAAACAATTTGAAATTCGATGGATGAAAGTAATATCTGATCGAAGGCTTCTGATTGAACAGTTAAAAATGTACAATTTCAAGTTTTAAGCTTTTAAAACGAAATTATTTATAACTGACAGCGCTTTGAATTAAACAATTTAAAATTATGACGTTTATCAATAGCATGCTTTAAATTTATCATTAAAAATGGTAGAATTTCAAATATAAAACTTTGTAATAGTTATATGAAATATTTTAAATTCGAAACGTTCAAAATACAATTGATTTAGTTTCAAAATTTATGAACTCGATTTAGGAGAAACCGGTTTTCATTTGAACAGCTATTATTTTCCAATATATTATAAAAGTTGTACGAGCTCCAACTCCCGTGTGGAAAAATTTCGTGGCAGTCTTGAATCATGCTAACGCCAGTGCAGTTTTTCTCAAGCCTGTCTATTCACGCAATACTAGCCTGGCGCTACATTGGCGCTGTCTAGTTTTGCTACGTGTTTGATTAAAAACTTTCTGCATTCTAGTCCCAGTCTTGGCGCTATCTAGGAGTTCGTTACGAATTTGAATATATGAAGACTGTCCAGATTTTAGCTAGTTTCTAGACAGAATCACGGTTTGGACTACAACAAAAATTACAGAAGTGAATTCAGAAAATAATAATTTTGGAATAAATGATTTAGGAAATTACAATACATGACTGCATAAATGCTCAAGTAATAATTAAATGTACACTGCGACATATTTAAGATAATAAACAATATAATAAATTAAAAATTTAAAGCTTTTTCGGGTTTCAATCGTGTACGAAACTATGAAGCTTGCCTACGTTTCGTGAACATTGCAGTTGTATTCTTATATATGTATTCTCTACGATGCCTATGATTGGCCAGAGCGCCCTATGTTGGGGACTGGTCGAACTTGATTGGGCAATCAAGTCTTTTTTAAAAACCCCGGGAGGACGGAAAGCCAAATCGGATTAGTATTATATCCATTGTCCCTATTGATGTTGTTAGGGTGTTATAAGATTTCGATTGCTTCTCTATGTTTTCTTGGAAATTTATTGTACGTTTTTGCGATGACGGTTGTTTTGTCAAATAAAATGCTACGTCCTGTTTCGATATGATGCTCAGCTAGTGCGGATTGCGTGAAATGTTTTAGCCTGACTTTACTCTCATGTTCCTTTGCACGTTGGTTTACCAAAACGTCGGCAAGATTCATAGTTTCGCACACGATTGAAACCCGAAAAAGGTTTAAATTTATTATAATGAAACATCGTGAAAGCATTAAATATATCATAATAAACGATAATTATTGAAGGTGATTGAAATCTTATTATACGAACTATATTCTTAACAACGATTTTTTTAAAAGAATTTTTAAAAACATTTTCTTTCAATGAATTATATAGTAAAGTTATAATAAATTCCAGAAAATCAAATTTTAAGATAAATGATTTATTTAATTTATTTCAATTATTTATTGATTGCGTAAATGATAATTAAGCCTAAAGTATTAATTATTTAAAATAATAAAAAATAATTATTTCGTAGCCTAATCGCAAGTATAATCATACAAACTTTATTATTTTTAATTATTCATTTACAGATGAAGCACTTTTGAGGTTTAAAGATTGTTCATGTTTTATTGAAATAAATATTACGATTACTGAATTGAAATTCATATCCGACAAAAATGCAAATTTTTTTAACTTTTACACGGAAAAAATTTATCCGTAAAAAAGGCACGAACTAGTAGCTAGGTCTCGGATATGAGAAAAATTCATCGGATATTTATGTATTTTCGTAAATAACCTGCGAACTTTGAGAAAGATTGACGAACTCGATGTGAAAATTCTAAAACGGATGAAAATTCAAAAAGTGAGCACATTTTGAAAATTTTTGAGACCACTTTTTTTGAAGATTTGAAAATTCTATGTACGGTTATTAGTAGTACGTAAAATGACGAACAAAATATTCTAATGGCTTTTCGTGATGAAAAAAAAATTACTGGAGTTATAGCATTTTCAGAATTCCTAAAAACAAACGAAAATGAACATTTTAAGCCGAAAAACCCACGATATGAAAAAAAGTCAAGAGGAGAAAAACGTTGCTTCTTGAATACCCTATAATATTTTCATAACAACTTTCTGAATTTTTTGAAAAATAAAAAATTCAAATTTTGATCGCACAAAAAAATAATGAAAAATAAAAAATTCCATTTTCCTGTGAAACTATGCAAGATACGTGAAAAGATCATTCCACCAAAATTATGAACCTAAAAAAGATCTACAAATTTCTTATCATTGACTTTTTGATATGACGCGTAGTTTTTGTTTTATTCGTAAAAACAGCATTGAAAATAGAAAAATCAATTTTTTATACGAATAACACGAGCTACAAAAAAAATGACAGGAACAAAATTTGTTCATCCAAGGAAGACGTACAAATTTGTTGTGAATCATGTTTCGATAGGAGGCGTAGTTTTTGTTTTATTCGTTAAAATAACATTGACAGTAAAAAAAACAAATTTTTGAAAAAAAAAGATTTACAAACTTGTAATCAATTTTTGTTGCAAGAATATATTTTCAAAATGAAAAAATTAACTTTTTTGAAAAACGGCACAAGCTAAAATAAAATATTAACTAATAAAATTTGTCGCCTAAATTATATCATTATTTTTCATTTGAAATCAAATACAAATTTAGTAATTTGTATATGAAGAACATATAACACGAAGCACAAAGTGCGCGCTCAGTGTATTTACCAAATCGCACGCCGTAAGTGCGTTCAAACTTTTTTGTTTCTATCATACGGTGCACAGAACCGAGCGTGGAACGTAAGGTTCAAATGATTTTCAAATCAAATATCGAGCGCGAGTGTCTGGATGAGAATGTGTTCCTTAAGGTCGATAGAACCTTGAGTAAATAAAGTTCCTTTTCAGTTAAAAATAAAAACAAATTTAACAATCACTTAATATGTAGAGGTTTTGATAATTTTATAATGTTTGCAAACAAACTTTTTCTTTTCATCGAAGTCGAACACGAAGTTGAAAAATCTAGAGGATCCGAGCGTAAAGCGCGATGTAGATACGCCCGAGCGCGTAGCGCGAGGTGAATATATAATCGAGCGCGAGATAAATATATGATCGAGCGCGAATGTGCCCGCAAGGCGGGCAGATTTTTTTTTACGTGAATAATTACAAAAATATTACGAGTGATTGGGAAAAGATTCTCAGAGCACTCACGAGCTTGCCCGACAAATCTGGGAACTCGAAACTAAGTTCGCCTGTACGTGGCCCACACACACACACTCTCCCAAACGCGCGGTGCGTGTGTGCTCTCGTATGTGTGCCTCGAGCTCGTTGGATGAGTGGCTAGAAATTTTATAATACCTATTTTGTTTGGCCTTGATGGCTGCGCGTGTTTACGCACTCCTGGTTTATGTTTAGAAACTTGTGAGTCAGCAGTCTTTGAGGGTTCGAATCTTCTGAGTTGCGAATTTATAAATTAATATAAAATTAAATCGCACAAATAAAATTTTTCCTCTTTATATTTCAGTCTGAAATTTTCAGGAACTATTCGTAGGAAATTCGAACTGTTCGTAAGAAACTTCGAAATTTATCCATATATTACTCATAGAAATAACGATGTAATGTTTCATTTTTTTATCTCGTATCCGAGACCTAGCTACAAGTTCGTGACTTCTTCACGGATAAATTTTTTCCGTGTAGATGGCTGAGTCTGTTCGTACCGGTATCCCCTACATTATTATTATTTAAAAAAATTCCAAATCTTTCAAATCGAATAAGTTCAAATTTGAATGTTTCGAAAAATTTTTTTCTTTAAATCTAAAGATCTATTTCATTCAAGATTGAAATTAAATTTGCTTTCTTATGAATAATGTTATGCACCGAAGTCAGAATATGAAAAAATTCACAAATCAAAATTAGATGTCGAAACCACCTTCTTTCCGGCTCATGAGAGACAATTACATAACAAAGGAAAAAAGAGGGAGGAAAAGGAAAGAGTCAATCAAAACTAACCTCTTACTTTTTCCTTATTCTTTTTCCGTTTTTTTGTATACTACTGGGACCAACATGTTTCGAAGCCAATTTAGATTTCCTCATCGCGGATTATTTATAGGAAAATTACAGGTATCAATAATTGAAACTTATGCTAATTAGAATACACATAGTACCTGCAAATAAAAACTATAGATATTTCTACAAAAAGTTAGTTTGTCGAATTCTCTATTTATTGGTGAAAATTGTGCAATTTTCCTATTAATAATCCCTGATAAGAAGTCTAAATTGACTTCGAAACATGCTGGTCCCTAGTAGTTTAAAAAAACGGAGAAAGAATAAGGAAAGAGTGAGAGGTTCGTTTTGGTTGACTCTTTTCTTTTTCTCCCTCTTTTTCCCCCTTTCTTATGTAATTGTCTCTGATGAGCCGGAAAGGAGGTGGTTTCGAAATCTAATTTTGATCTGTGATTTTTTTTCATACTACGATTTCGGTGCATAAAATTATTCATAAGAAATCAGATTTCATTTCAATCTTAAATTCATTTTTAAGTAGAGACACTAAACTCAAGATTCGTTCCAATCTGCAAGGTTTGCTTATGAATATTTTTGAGAGTTCTTTTAATTGAGGCCAACAAATTTTTTACCACAATTTGTCGAAAGGAATCTATTTCTATTTAAATATTGTGGAAAGGATGTTTTTATATATTAGCAATTTTAGAAATGTGTGATTTTCTGGATTATTTATTGTCCTATTTGGAAAATGTCATAATCTGAATAGATCGGTTCAACCATAAAGATCTAAGTACAAAAACTCAGTAATTCGTCCTTGAAAGCATATAAAAAAAGAGAATTTTTACTGATAATCGCTCGAAATAAAAAATTTTCAAATTAAAAGTGACTGAAATACATTTTTTATTGAGGCTGTTAAATGGATAATTTTATATTGAAACATTCAAACTGGTCTGATTGGGTGCATAAGATTGTTTAAGTCATAACGCTTTGATCATCAAAGTTAAGCACCACGCGACGTACAGAATGTGGCAGAAATAATTATTTCCGTAAATGACAGCGAATAATAAACGATACTGAGAGGATTGAAAAAGTTCATGATTATAAAACATTTTCGATAAAACAATATTCCCATTCAATTATTCGCGCTCTAATTCGCCCCCATCGTACTGTTCTGTTCGTATGTACATATGTAGCCTCCAGGCAATGGAGACAATCATAATTTTCCCTTTGCATGATAATTTTACCAGCAAAACGCATAGAATGGTAAAATCGCCTTCACCATTATTGCATTTGATTACCGTTTTTTCATGAATGTTGTGTACTCCCCTCAGTAACGTAATTCGTACTGCATCCGTTTTTAATTAATTTGATTGCAAACGAAAATAATTTAGTTTTGATGCTATTGCTTAAAATATAATCAACTTGGTAGTTTGTATGATTTTAATCTAAATTGAAATGATATTTAGAGAAGAGCGAAATAATAATATTTTTCGTCGTTCTACTGGTAAATCACATTAATTTTTTAAAAATATATATGAAAATTCAGTTAATTAAAAATGTTTTGTATTTTGGTATCCCTCCAAAAAACAGAAATAATTGCAAGACATGCTTTAAGAGGTCTTTTGTACAGAAATACCTGCAATTTCTTATCTTATATTTACCTACGGATCAAGTTGTAGGAAACGGAACAAAAAAGTAGAGGTTTGGACAATATTGAATGCGGACAAAGTCTTTTCATGTACACAGCCAAACTTGCCAGAGATTGTTATCGCGAGGGTGGTCTCGAGCACCGATTGATCCTCAGGAGTAAATCTCGAGTGGATTGCGGTGAAAGGGGAAGAAATCAAGTGCCAATTAATTCAGAAACGTGATCCTGTTTAGGAAATTGCAGTTAAATTACTTTGACCGCGGACTTTCTTTTAATTGCGTTATATCCGGCGCCTTTTGATCGCTCATCTGTAAACTTGAATCAACAGATTATTCTTCTATATCGAACTGTTTTTTTATTTATTTAATTAAGTCATAATTTCTAGTATTTTATATTGTTTTAAAGTTATACATTAATTTTAAAATTCCAAAAATGAATTCTCATCAGAGAAGGTATAAGATTTGTGTAAAATTTACCCCCCCCAGTTTTTGTCAAATGTCCACGTTTTGAGACCCTCTGAACCAAAAAAACAAGTTTTTACGAATGTGTCTGTATGTATGTATGTATGTATGTATGTATGTATGTATGTATGTATGTCTGTCTGTCTGTAGGCACGATAACTTTTGAAAGAATTAATCTATAAGATTGGCCTTTGGTACACTCTTTTAGTGTCGGAAACTTAAGGTCAAGTTCGTTAGCCAGCTATTTTGGATGAAATTTCAAAAAGTCAGAGCATTTTGAAAAATTTTGAAACAATTTTTTTTGAAGATTCAAAAATTCTATGTACGGATATTTGCAGTACACGACAAGTCGATCATGTTATCCTTACGACTTTTTGCGATAAAAATAAAATTACCAGTCATAGCATTTCCAAAATTAAAAAAAAAACGAAAATGAAAATTTTAAGCCAAACAACGCAAGATATGAAAAATAGTCAAGAGAAGAAAAACGTTGCTTTTTGAAAGACCTACAAGATTACCGTAACAGCTTTTTGAATTTGTTTGAATAATCGAAAATACAAATTTTTGACCAACGGTTCTGGTTTTAACCAAAAAAAGAAATAATAAAAAATTTCACTTTGCGGTCAAACTATGCAAGATACGAAAAAAAATGAATGGACAAAAGTTGTTCATCCAAAAAAGAGCACAAATTTGTTATTTATCATTTTTTGATGGCACGCGTAGTTTTTGTTTTAATCGTAAAAAATAATAACAATAAAAATAAAAAATAATTTTTTTTGGAAAAACGACACATGGTTCGAAAAAAAAATTAATGAAGAAAAGTTGTTCACTCAAAAAGATCTACAAATTTGTTATGATTCATTTTTTTATAGGACGCGTATTTTTTGTTTTATTCGTAAAATATAACATCAATGATAAGAAAATAAATTTTTGGACAAACGACACAAGCTACGAAAAAAAATGAAAAGAAAAAAGTTCTTCACCCAAAAAAGAGCTACAAATTTGTTATCAATCATTTCTTAATGGTACGCGTAGTTTTTGTTTTAATCGTAAAAAAATATTGTTGAAAATAAAAAATAAAATTGTTTGATAAACGACACAAGGTTCGAACAAAAATTATTAGACAAAAGTTGTTCACCCAAAAACAATCTACTTTATCATTATTCACTTTTTTATAGGACGCGTAGTTTTTGTTTAAATCCTAAAGAAATAACTAGACAACATTTTTTTAATCGCCATTATAAATGTTAAAAATCGTCCGAATAGATGATATCCACAAAAATCCCAAAGTTGCGGGGGGGGGGGGGGGGCCGGCCCGGGTTAAAAATATATTAACGCTTTTTTGGACCATTTTCGTACCCTCCTTCCCCTTTGTAAAGCTACCATAACAGTAGACATACCCACCGGTAGACAATATATTACGTAACGCTTTTTTGGACCATTTTTGGAACCTCCCACCCCCATATCCCCCCCCTACGATGTTACATAATTTTTATATTTCTGATTTTTTCAATATAAATATAATGTTTTTACTCTACCAAGAAAAATAACTCCACGTAAGCTGTTGTATCCTATCAGGATAACCTGTGATTTTTAAAACATTTGTTGAATATCACTTTTGGCTCCGAAAAGGGATTGAATGTTTGCAAATAATAATGTAAAATCATATATTAGAAAAAAAATGTTTGGTCAAGTTAGAATTTTTTCAAATATCAAGAAAATTATCGCATTTTTGTGGATTTGCTTGATGGAACACTTATTTCAAATTAAAAAAAAGGTTACGAAATATTTTTACCTTCAAAAAAATAGTGGTGTGTTTCTACAGTTCAAAGAGAACTAGCCAAACACATTAAAAAATGTGTACCTAAATAAGTGCCCCATTAACCGAATACAAACAAAACGTAAATTTTGTTTGAAATCAAGTTTTTATTTTTATTTTACTCTCTTTTTAGGTAGATAACAGGAAAAATGACACGGGCACCATATCCATATATATCATGCTTTTTTGTAATTTCTATATGAAAGTTTCGAAACATGTATGTTACTACATTTTTTAGGTCAAATATATAAAATTATTTTGAAACTTTGAATGAACACTTTTTATATTATTCAACTGACCTGAAAGCACTCTTAATAAATATTTAAACCTAATTCATCAGGAATTTTCTTTTGATAAAATATTGCTTTTTTTTTTTTAAATGTATAACCAAAATAGCGCCTGGAAGTTCTGTCCTTTCAGTTTCCCACACTTTTCTTAAAAACTAATGATTTAAAAAAATCATCCCGTGTGTACGTCATCGCAACTAAATCGTCTACACTCACGTGCAATCGTTTTTATATACGATACCTATAAAAAGAGGTAGAAGTCAATTTTTGGGAGAATGCTAACCTTCGATAGCTATTTTCCACGCATTTCAGTATTTCTTTTCAGCATTCTGACGAAATACGAACCAATGAAGTTTCATGCACTCTATGGGCAACAGTTTAAACTACAACTAGGTCAGGAGAAAAATTCAAACATTTTACCATGAAGAATCTAGACATGAAAAACTTGCGGATCCCGTAATAGCCCCTGGGAGTTCAAAGTAGCCCCTGTTGACGTTATTACTATTTTGTTATCAAAAATTGAACTTTCAACTCCTCTTTGGTGACGTAAAATTTTTCGAACCCTTCCTCCCCCTAAAAGCGTTACGTAATATACATATGGATGAACCCATTATTGAAGTACGCACACACACAAGTTTTTCAACGCGCAATAATATCTTCTACGGTCTCTACCTGTTTCTATTAATAGAAGTTAAATAAGGGGCGTCCCATTTTCTTTCGCCGAAGTTGTTTGCCGCCTAATTTTTGAAAATATGGATACCTAACTGCAATAATACTCAATGCTTTTTTAACTTATTTTTCACATGAATTAATTAAATTTAATAAATTACTTCATTTTTATTTACAAATTTAATTTGGGAAATGCAAAGGTACACAAAATTTCACATTTATATGCATTATAGAATAGAGAAAAACCCAAATGCTAAATTTAAACTAATTAACAAGAACTAAAACATAACCATTTTTCAGCACTTTCATAGAGCCTTATTAAATACGTTATGTTTAGTTTTTAAATTAAAACTCACCTCATAAGCTTTATTTTCAGTCAGATTTTTTACAGGTATAGCCTTTCTTCCAAATTTTTATGCTGAAATATAAAAATTTTCGTAGGGGAAAAATGTAAAAAATTAAGTATTTACACATTATATGTAAAGCAGGTCCTCATTTTATCCCCCTGAAAATTAAATTTTCTAATATTTAGCAGACTTCAACTTAGCCATTACCTCGTTTAACCAAACCTCAAAACAGCATTCTTTTGGGCTGTTTTGAAAATAGATATTTCAGTAGAAAAAGGTTTGGGACCAACGAAAAATTTTCCAGCATCAAAAGGTGCGAAAAAATCTACAACTATTAAAAGTCTGACCAAAAATCAACCTTACAAGGTAAACTTTAATTTCAAAAAGTAAACGCAACGAGTTTAATAAGGTTTTGAAAGTGCCGACAAAAAGTTATTTTTAGTTTTTGTTGAAACATAATTTTCGTTAATTATTTTACAATAAGATTACTTTTTCAAGTGTTAAAAAAAAGTTTGAAGAGTCTTAAATAAGTCTGATTTGATTCAATTCCATTGTACATGTAGAATTTGAGTTTTTCTTTATTCGATAAGTAAGTTCAAGTAACAATGAGTAATATTATAGTTAAGTATCAAATTTTTAAAAAATTAGGCCGCAAGCGCACTAAATCTGAAGGTATTTTTTTTTGCTGCAAAGGTATTTAAATCGACCAAAATCAACGAACAGATACGGTATAATCATCAAAATTAACTGAAGAGCAAAAAATTTTATTGGGTCAGCCAAATATTTTTGTTGTCCATATAATAACCATATTCTAGGCTTGATTCAACCAAAACTTTGTTTATTCAACCAAATATTTTTCTTTATATATGAAGAAACAAAAGACTGTCACAGTCTTGCAATATTTTCTTGTAGATCCAATTTATACCTCCAGATTTTGTGTGATGCTTTACAATATGAACTAGAGAACCAGAAAATCATAAATTAGTATAATTTAAATTTTAATATTCAATAGCATTCTCATACTACAAATTACTATATAGATTCCATGTATAAATTACTTATGTTAGATTTTCGTTTTCTTTTAGATAAAATTTAGAATGAGATGGAGAAATGTGACTAAAGTCACTAAAGTGACCTTTTCCTTCAAAAAAGTGACTTATATGTGAATGTGTGGCCCTGCTCATCACGATTTTTTTTTACAGAATATAAAACATCCCTATTGTAACAGTAAGTTTTGCTTTTCAACCCCAATATTTGTTGACTCCCAATTCCATTCAGGGCTAAACGTTTCATGCAGACCAACCACGAAATTGTAGTATTATTATATACAGCAAGTGCTTTTGCATTTACGCGAATGCGTATAATGCTTAAGTAGACATAACGAAGTTAATGGCAGGGAATGCGGCTAACGAAGTTTACGAAGACGCTTAAATAACGCGGTCGCGCTGGAGCTAGGGTGGTGGTCCTTTTGCGCCGGGTTATATGGTTCGGTTCAGTACTCTGGGCGCGGTGTGCTTCGGTGCCGAAGTACCGACGTTAATTATGTGCCTGCAAGGAGGAAAAACGAAAATGGAGGGTTTCAGCGTGCGTAGGATGCCGGAGGGTTGCAGAGTGTTATTGACATGATGGTGTCGAGGCGGCCATCTTGGCCCGCTGGCACCCCGCCGAAGTAGTAGATACGTCCTTGTCCCCTGCTTCGTGTGACATTCAACGAGCCTAACCTAACCTGCACTAGCCGCCCTAGCCACCCTTTCAACCAACCCCAGCAACGAACGACGAGGGTCCTGGGGGTTGCTTGTCGCCATGGCGACCAACGCTTGCCCAACCCCTGATCCAAACACGAAATCGTGTCTGTGGCCTATGTACTTCCACTATATGACGATATACACTATACAGGATGAGGACATTTACGTAAACACCGACAGGACACCCATATCGTACTTACTACCACTGTACTGCTATCAACGCGGCAGCTCATTATCGCGCCAAGCATCCTATTTATTTTCATACCCCTCGGCTATACGGACGAAACTATGTCTGTATTAATATGCATGAATGCGCATTTTTATCACGGTATACAAAAAAGTATAAATGAAGTGCTTTTGGAGAAAACAATGGGGAATTGTACAACAGACGTTAAGAAAAATTGTAAGAATGTCATTGCGTCTTTAACGTTACGATGATACAGTGTAAGTCAGTTTGATAATATTCTTTAGTTATTTAACGCCCGTGTAGAAATAGATCCACTTGGCCCTAATTAAAGTAGGGCGTTATTCGGGTTATTTTTTAAATAAAGTGATAAGGGAACGTTCACGTATTACGTAACATTAAACAGAGGGCGAGGTGGGTGGGGGGGGGACATTTTTTGTTACACCACTGTTAAAGTTAAATAAACTGATTACAGAAAAAGCGTAAAGTGAGGAAGGTCTTCCTCACCGTTAAATGGTAGAAATGGTCGAAAAAACCTTACGTATTATGTGAAAGCTCCCTAATAAGAGCAATTTCTATAAAAGCGTAGTGATTTATTTCTTCCAAAATATATGTCACTGAAGTTCGCAACGTTTATAAACGAAAATATAAAATTGTTAAAAATTATATGATTTTAGTTGGTAATAACTCACTATAATGTCATATTTATCGTTTTAATTAAATAATCTCTATTTGATATTTGGAAAAAATTATAACTTTCCACTAAACACTCCGTTCTCTATTTTGCTTTCATTAATTACTTTAATTTGATGTCAAGCAATGCCAAAAAAAGATTTTTCCCAATATCATTATCGGAAAACTGCGTTTTATTCCCCGAAGCACTCTGAAATGTATTACAAAATTCTAACTTTCCTCCAAACGTTCTGTTCTCAAATTTTATTTTGCTAATTACTTATACTCGATGTTGGACAATATCAGAAAAAGTTTCATCCTAATGGCCTTATCGGAACATTGCGTATTTCCCGCCCACGTACGCCGACATGTGTAAACAAATTTTGACAAAATGTTTACGTTCCTCGAAATGCACTCTCTAAATCCGTATTAGTAGAAATTTTACTAAAGCAATTAGTAGTATTGTGTCTGATTGCTAAATTAGTATTTTTATCACTTTCTACTAAATGAAATTGTAAGATTTATGTTCCTACATGAATTAATTAAGGTATTATATTAATCTGCTTAGTAGTATTAACTTACTGATTCAATGAGTAGCAATTAATTGCTAGGGAAACATGAAGTAATTTTTTAAACACTTTCTGCTGGTTTTTGAGTTTTAATTAAGAAACTTTAAATTTTTCAATTTATATTCTAAGTTTATATTGTTATATTAATAATAATCTTGTATGAAAAATATAATAGTCAAAATTCAAACGGTACAAAGATTTTTTATTTTCAAAACAAAACACAGCAGTGCTTTTTGAAGTGTAATTCAGTGTCCCGTTGACTTAAGAGAACCTTAAGGAGTTAGATATAAGTATACATTCAAATGTCTACTAGTATAGTATCCTGACGATTAAACAAAGTTCAAAGAAGTTAGATATAAGTGAAGGGATTTTGGTAAAAGCATGTAAGTAATACAAAAAAACATTGTAAAACTAATAGGACACCAACTAATGGGTGATTTTACAAGAAAAAAATTAATTTTTAAATTGTTGAATCGAATAGCGCTATTAGTTTTTATGCATCGCGCATTTTTAAACGATTTGAAAATTAAAATTTTTCTTAAAAAAAGTTGCGATGGAATTTTAGAGAATTTTTGAGCCAATAAAATATGTTTTGAAAAAAGTGGCGCTAACATTGTTTTGTGAAAAATACCCTCCAATTATAAGCTCAAATTTAATTTGAATATATCGCTGAAAATAAAAATGGCGTCTCTCGTATAGCGCAGGCGTACGCATGATGATGCTGCCATGACGCCGTGACTCTCGATCCTCTAGGGATTTTTTGTTTGTGAATAAGTAGATTCTGACTTCAATTTATTGCAAGTTAAATGACTTTGGTCACTGACAGGGCCGGCTTAACCAATAGGCTGTATACCATTAAGCCATTTCCCTTTCAGGGTAGGCGTGACACTACCCGATTCGGGTAGTGTTTCTAGGTGGATACTTTTCTTGTAGTTATAAATAACTACAAGTTTGGGCTCACCACACCCATAATATGCCAACAGCACACAGTATTCTCGAATGGTCACCCATCCAAGTACTAACCGCGCCCAACGCTGCTTAACTTCAGTGATCTGACGAGAACTGGTTTTTTCAGCGTGGCATGGCCGTTGGATAATGTAGGCTAATGTAGGTTATAGCCTGGGGGCGCCGTGTAGTCGAGGCGGGCGGTTTTTGGGAAATTTAAGTTTAGTTAAATAAGTGCAATGTGAATCAGGGGTAGTGGCGCTAATCTTTTTTGAAACAGGTCGGGCGAAACTTTTTCGGATAGACCTGCCCCCCCCCCCCCCACTTCCCAACCGGAATTTTTGATGAGAACAAAAAAAACGATGGAAAGAAGGACATTTTGTATTTTGTACTTGAAAGGGTGAAATTTTGGCATTTTCCAATTGAAAGTCCCAACTTTGGACGTTTTCCAATTGAAAGTATCACATTTGGACATTTTCTACCTGTACGGGTCAAAATTTGGCAATTCAATCCAAGTTTAGACACCTTCCCGTTGAAATCTTCCAAATTTGAAGATTTGCATTAAAATAAACAAGCTGTGAATTCGATATCGAGTGTTTCCACTTTGTTCGTATTTATAATAATTATATGGTGCTCATTTCACGAGCATTTTGCTTCCCGTTAGCAAATGTATTTGCTTCCTCATAGAGGAAGCATTAGTGATTTTTTTGAATAATAGACAAACCAAAGTCTTCGTAATGTTAATAATAATTAACTAATAATATTGATTAATTTAATAATTAATAATAATAATGTTAAATCAAATTTTGTATTCGAAATGATAATTTTTAGAGCTGGAAAAGGGAAAGGAAAAGTTCTGTCACAAGCTTTCCCTTTCCCAGCTCTATGATTTCTTTACAAAAATTGTCAGAATTATTCTATTTGAAAATTTATGATCAAAAAGTCTTTTATATTCATTATAAATGAGCATAACTTCCTTAATATTCAAAAAACTGTATTCATATTATAGATCAATGGATTTGCTTCGAATCAAGCAATCTTTTCCGTTATTGCATCAATTTTGAATTATTTAAATGAAAAAAATTTTACTATAAAAAAAAGTTTTTTCAAATATTATGCATTACCATAGCTTCCTTACTGTTCAATAAAATGTATTAATATTATAGGTCAATCGATTCGTCTCAAACCAAGGAATCTTTTATATCCTTGCATCAACTTTGAATTATGCGAATGAAAAAAGTTTTACTATCAAAAACCGATTTTTAAAATATTATTAAGTGTTGAAAAAAATGCGATAAATATTTTTAGAAATCCTTCGGACAGTTTCAAGATATTAGTGGAGGAAATAAGACCTCCAAATTTCATCAATTTATCTGCAACCGTTTTCAAGTTATCGTGTTCACAAAAAAGTGTGACATCCACACACTGACACACAACAACTTCACGCCAGGACTATATATGAAAAACAAAAAAATTTCTAAACTTTATTGAAAATATATGCAGAACAGATAAAATTGTTTTAAAATATGGGAAAAATGACTATTTTAACGATTTAGTTGATTTTCATTTCAGCATTTCAAAACATCATCCTATTTTATAGCATGATAACATAATATGGAGCATTATCGGACATTTTATAAAAAATATTACGCAAAAATAGTGATCATTATTAACTGTTACTTTGAAACAACAATGATGCATCGATTTTTCACTATCCTAAAATCTTTGTAAGTACAAAATTAACAATTTTAACCCAAATTATGAATAGCTTGTATAATGATGGAGTTTTATCCTGAAATAGCTCTAAAATATTGAACTTAACTCCTGATTATAATCCATATATACATTGTATGTAGAAATGATAACGGAATTAAAATAATACAGGTAACTTATATAATTTTTTCCTAATTGCACAAAGCACACCTTTCATTCTGATTGATATTAGGCCTTATTTTCAGCAATTAAAAATTTAACATGCTTTTCTATAGAAAATTTAAACTATAATAAACACGTATTTCGAAACTCAAGATTATTTTGTCACCGCAGTAAAAATATTTTTAATTTGTTCATTATGGACAATATTCTCTTTACATTATAGCGCAAATCATGTGAATAGTATTCCACGAAAATTACTTTCACGTGCTATTTTAGATCGTTAATTGTATGGAAATTACCACATTTTGTATTCTAAGCGCGACAATTTCTTCAAATCTTTTTTTGTTTGATAAAATTTAGAGCTTATTCCTCAATAAATAACAAAACACGTTTTAAGAGTAAACAAATTTTTCAAACAATAGAGGAAACCATGTAACTAGTTATCTAGTATTATCGTATTATTGATTCCATAGTCATGGATTTATGCAGTTTTTAAAGCATATTGAACACTAGAGTACAAAATAAACGAGTTTTAATTTGAATATTCTGAAGGTTACAACATTTTTAAAGCGAGCTTTTAATGGGATAGAATTTTCTTTCGTGAACCAAGAGTCAATAATCATATTTATCTAGTCCTAAAAATGCTAAAACCATGTGTAACTCATTTTTTCCAAAAAATTGATTTTGGTTGGAGAATATTTTTTCAAAATAAAAGAGAAGAAGAAAAATACACCAATCTTAGACTGAAGAAAAATGTCTTGCTTCCTTTTTCGGATTTAATCTTTTTTCTACTGCAATATCTAAGCTCGTTTTACGCGTGAACATCTAAAAAGCAGATGTTGCCACCAAACGTCTAAATATAATAACTTCTCAAAATTGTATGCTCAAATACACTGCAATGTGTTACGCAATATTTGGCGCAGCGTTCGCTGTATACAATGGGCTCAGAAGCCTGGAAATTTAAGGTTGGTTAGTCGAACCCAAGTGAGTTGTGTAACACTCACTGTAGTAGTAAATCTGGCATATATTTGGAAACTGCGCCTCTCAACTCGAATGGTGCAATTTGTGAAAATGTAACGTTCAAAAGCTCGAAATCATAGATAAAGCAAAGCTCGGAAAAATGGCTTCGAAAATTGAATTCGAAAGTTTTGTTTTTATTATTCAGAATTGGAATAAAAACTCTAAAACTGTATGGCGAGTTCTTTACTGAGAGGACTTCCGTG
This sequence comes from Andricus curvator, assembly GCA_932195095.1. Taxonomy (NCBI): domain Eukaryota; kingdom Metazoa; phylum Arthropoda; class Insecta; order Hymenoptera; family Cynipidae; genus Andricus; species Andricus curvator. The sequence continues at coordinate 124,056 of CAKNYM010053191.1, read as the reverse complement.
TTTTATGCGGTTTACGAACTCGAAATCGTTAAAGCTCTCAGATTTCAGTTTCAAAAACATGAATTAAAAGCTACGAATATTTATTAATAATTTTATTAGTGCCAAGATTTTGCAAGTTCAAAAGGTCAAGATTTTTTAAAGACCACGCACCAAATGTACGGAAAACACTTCTTAGTCAAGATGGCTAATTATAAAGTTTTTGTATAATTTCAAACCTTCAGTAGATTAATAATTCAAAGGAAATTATCTGAAAATGGACAGCTTTTACTCAAACAAAAGTATTATGCCCACGAGCTTGACAGATTCAAGATTTTGTGTATACAGGATGTTTGAGGGTTGTTTTAACATGCCTTGAACATTTACGAAAGGAAAACGATATTTTCTAAAAACCAAAGCCACGGAATATTTTTGATTAAACCAATGGCGTCAGAAATCACTTTACAACAAATATGACAAACATCGTCCAGCCGGGAAAATGTTTAAATTCATTTTAAAGGCTTTTTTATCACCCCTTAAAGAATCAAGTAAGGAAGCATTTCCAAAAAAACTGAAACCACGGAAGATTTTTTGATCAAACTACTGGGGTGGGAAATCACTTATTCAAAATAAGTATGGGAAGAGTCCTCTGCTAGAAAAAGTGTTTGAATTTATTTCAAACAATTTATTTCAAAAAGGGTTGTTTTAACATCCCTTAAACATCCAAGGAAATACATACTTTCTAACAATCAATACAACGAAAGATTTTATTATTCAACGATTGAGATCGAACATCACCTTAAAAGAACTCCGTAAAATAAAAAAATATGCAGAGTCCGAAATATTATATATAATTTTTATCTGTTTTCTACATTTTTGTTATAAAACAAATGAAAATTATACATAATTTCTTCCATTATGTATAAACAGTATATATTTTTTCGCCTGGGTCCCTCAATAGGACAATTCTTTCAATTCATTTTAAGGGTTGTTTCAACATCCCCTAAAGATTCAAATACGGAAATTGACACTTCCTAAAACCCAAATCCACCAAAGATTTTTTTATTAATATATTAGCATCGGAAATCACTTCAAAATAATTACAGAAAGTGTAACATACGAGGAAAAGTTTGAATTTATTTTAAGGGATGTCAAAACAACCCTCAAAACAATGCATCGACTTTTTTTCTAAGATATGTTTCCCAAAAATAATTGTAAAGTGATTTCCAACCGCAATAAATTAATAAAAAAATAACCCGTCGTTTTGGTTTTTAGAAAATATTCATTTCCTTGCATGAGTGCTTAAGGGTTGCTAAACCAACCACCAAACATCCTGTATACAAAAAATCGTGAATCTGTCAAGATCAAGGGTAAAAAACTTTAGTTTCACTGGATATGATATACAAAATATGATGAATCTAGCCAAATTTTACAAATTGTTTTTGAGCAGGATACTATTTCAATAATAGACGAACTTTTCTGTCAAAATACATGTAAAGGTTGGGAGCTTGGAAACTTTTTAATTCGTTTTTCTTTCGAATTACTTATCTGCAAGTTCTAAATTATGGAAAAAATATATAATTAGACATTTTGACTAAAACCCATTTTCTGTACACTTGCATTAATAGTAGGACGAGTTTTTTGATATAATGGAGGGATTAACAGTGAATATGCAAAGCACATAACAAAATAAAAAATGCATGCAAGAAAATCAATTGGTACTTACAAGCTTTCAACTTCTTTTCCTCATCTTTGGCTACTTCACCTGTAACAGAAAGAAATATAAAATATAAGACTAGTGTATAATAACTTAAAATAATCATGATTAATTTATTTTAAAAAACGTCTTCACCTATACTTCCTAATGTAGAAAACTTAGGGGGAGTTTTTTTCAGAAATAGGGCATTTTTAAGTGAAGCAGAAAATTATTATGAGGAGAATATTCTTATATGAAATACATAATTAGATTTTTCTCTGAATTAGGCATTCGAATTCTCAAACTTAAAAACTTTATACAAGCATTTGAAATTTTTCAATTTTGAAGGCTCTCGACTTGGAAAATCATAAAATTTTCGAGAATTTCTAAAAATTACTGTCATTCTGTCACTTCCGTAACGTTTGAAATAAATATTTGTAAAGATTACTAGATTACATAATTGCATGAAAATCGAAATGGATTGGAATTCTTAAAAAAAAAAGATTCATCGATTCCAATAAAAGCTGAAAAATATTTCGATTTCCTGTAAATACAAAGATTTTTGTTCTAAAATGTTTCGAATTAAAGGATTTTGATATTAGTTCTAAATATTCTTTCTTATACAAGGTGTTTCTACGTGGAATTGATTTAAAAAATCGTTTAAATTCACAGACTTCCATATTTTACTTGAAACAAAACAAGTATGCATTACATTACAATACATTTTAACATCTAACTTTCTGTAAATTATATTGCTTACAAAATCAATAAATATCTAATTACTTTCGAAATTCGAATAATTCCTCGAATTATTATTTTAATTAGAAGGTCTTCTACATCGATCTTAAATTCTTTCTTTTTTTTTAAATTCACAATTTTTTTACTCTAAACTGGAAATTTTTGTTAATTTACAATGCCGTCATTTTTTAATCAACTCACGAAAAAAAGGGAAAAATTGATAATTTTTTAAAATAGTTGAAACATATTCCTCTAAGAGATAAAATAATAAATATTCCTTAATGGCCTGATTTTTCAATTACATGTTTCCATCGTAAATTTTTCAGTTTAGATTCTCGTAACACAGACATTAAGCTTGTAAAATAAATTACAATCTTTTTGATTGGAACGATAAATTTGGAAGCTGATTTCTTGAGAATTGGACGATGGGACGTTTGTGAAATATCGACCTAGTTCGAATATAAGTACACGGTCATGTACCACTACCGATAAAAGGTCGTATGTATACATTGAATGGATCTCTGTTAATAGGCATTATATTTTGAGTTTGTATTATGAGCGTTTTGGATTATGGGCCTGTCAGCGGCCTAATAACTGGTCTAAGACTCTCGGCACATCTGATACGGGAAGGGCCCTATTACAATGTGCGTATTAAATACTAATCGTAATGTGCACGAGAATGTACGTATGCACGTACACACTCTTAATATAATAGCACGAGTTAGGCGAAGGTATGGGATCTTCAAAGGCACCGACGAGGGCCTTACGAGCGACCGACGTGGCGGTGCAGCTTATAGCCAAACTTATTCGCGACAAAAGCTAAGGTTATCAGTTACCGTAAAAGAAATTAACTGGCAAAAAAATTGCCATTTAAGAAAAAAATTATTTGCGGTTAAAATATGAATTTATGGTTCAGAAAATATTATCTTAAGTGTTTAAGACATGTTTTATATTTCCCTTTTACTCCTATTACTTATGATGTAGTAATTAATCACTTTTCAATTTTTCTATATTACAGGGATCACAGCGCAAAAGGAACTCGAAAAAGGGAAAATAGAATAATTTTTTCACGAAAAAGGGGAAAATAGAAGTAAGATTTAACTTTTTTTGTACATGTAGAAAAGAAGCGGTCTTTTTATCAAAAAACGTTATATTTTTAAATAATGTTAACTCATTTTTTAATGATCTCTACCACTAAAGAAAATGTTTTTAAAAACTGGATATACTTAAGTCGTTGGAAATCCATTTGCATATGTTTAAAACCGTTTTTTAAAGTTCCATCATTAATAATCAAATTGTGATACTTCTAAGTATAATTAACCCTTTAACGGCCAGTGGGACACATACGCCTCACATGCTTTGAAAAATTGTAACTCCCATAAAAATAAACGTATCGTCTTTGTTAAGGTCTCATTTTGAAGATGAAGGATGCATCTAATCTTGAAAAATTTGGCAAACACGAGGATTGTACCCCTTCAGTTTTACACCCCGACAAAAAGTGCGAAAATTGCGACAAAATTAGAAATAAGCATAAATTCCAGGAAATTTTTTTTTCTGGGTCGCAATTTCATATGTATGCTTTGAAATCACATCAAAAATTTGTAGCAAAAAGGTGCGGACCAAAAACCACCTCTAACAGTAAATAAAAATCGAAAACCACCCCTAGCAGTGATGATACGTCCAAGAATGCACTTTCATTGTAGTTCAGTTTATATATATTTTTGGAAACATATAAAAAATATGAATCATCAATATCCGAATCAAAAACTACCCTTAACAGTTATAGAACATAAAAAAACCACCCCTAGTTGTGGTGATGCACCTGAAAATGTACTTTTATTGATGTTCAGTATATATATATTTTCCTGGAAACACATGAAAACATTGTGGCAAACATATCCAAATTGAAAACTACCCCTAACAGTGGTAAAACAGATGATAATCCTTCAGTTCCTTAGAATATATTCACGTATTCCAGGATACCCATATTCAGATTTGGATTAGGATCGCATAACAGAAAATGAGATTATAATATTTTAAAATATTTGAAAATATTTTCAAGCGATTGGGGTGGTTTTTCGATTTGGGGGTAGTTTCTGAGGGTGGAAAAATTCTGGAATAATTTTTTTTCTCACACTGGGTACTCATGAGTTCAGATTCACCATGTATCGATTTTACCGAACCCTCAGAAAAAACTCGGCCTTTAAAGGGTTAAATATTTCTTTCCAAGACATAATAATACTTTGAATGTAACTTAGAAACTACTTTCTTCAATCCTCTTCAACTCAAATTAAAAATAGTTTAAGTTTAAGCACCTTAAATATTTTACTTTAAACTTGTATTTAAATCCTAATTAGTTTAGTTTGAATTTATCTTCTGATACATCTTTTAAAAATTACTATATATTTTTTAAGTGTTCCAATTTTATACTGGATAAAAATTTCTGTCTCTGGTTTTTAGAGCTTCAAAATGTTTCTGCATCTAGCTTTTTTTTAACAGTTACGATATATTGGTTTCTTTTTTTGTAGTTTATTTATTTATAAATAACTTATTACAGTGCTTTATTATTTTACAGATGTTATTCAGATAATAATATACCTACAGCCATATATCATGCTCTATATTACAGTTGTAATCAAAAATTTAATTTTAATTATAAAAATTAATAAAAGTACCCCGCACCAAATGTACAGTAAATGGCGTTTTGTAAAAAACTGCTGCGGTATGAAATCTCTTTCAAATAAGTAGAGGAAGCGTGCATAGCAAGAATATGTCTTTGAATTAATTTTAAGGGTTGTTTTAACTACCCTGATAATAAATTCAATCGCCGATCTTGCAAAGAAACGCTTTTTCTGTGTGTGTTTCAAAGTGATTTTGTTGGACAATGTATTAATAAAAGAATCTCTGGTGCCTCATCCTGTATAAAATATCGATTTCCTTGTTTAAATAATTAAGAAATGATTAAACTACCCTGACAATAAGTTCTAATGCAAATCCTGCTAAAAGACGCTTCCTGTGTATGCTTTAAAGTGATTTTGTGGGCCTGACTATTCATACCAAAAATCTTTGGTGAGTTATCCCTTACGAAATGTTAATTTCTCTGCTAATCTAATTGAGGGATGATCAAACAACCCTTTACAAAAATTCAAAGGCATATCCTTGTCCTCTACATCTTCTCGATTCACTTTAATATGATTTCCTATCATCATAGATCAATCAGAAAACATTGTGTGATATAAGTTATTAAGAAATGTCTATATTCGGGATTCAATGTTCAAGGGATAGTAAAACAATCCTTAAATTAAATTCAGAGATATATCCTAGTAAGGAAACGTGCTCAAAGCTCGGTAGGCTTTGAGGTACACATTCTCATCGTGACACTCGCGCTACGCGCTCGATTTCTAATACTTTCTCAATCTTTAATGGTGAGAATGTAATAAATTATAACAAATTTATATATGTTCTTTGGGTGAACAACAATTGTCTATCAATTTTGTTTTCGTGCCTTTTGTCGTTTTTCCACAAATTTTTCATTTTTATTTTTAATGTTATTTTTTACAATTAGAACCACTACTACGCGTCCTATAAAAAAGTGATTTATAAAAAATTTGTAGATGTGTTTTAGGTGCACAATTTTTGTTCAGTAATTTTTGTTCGTAGCTTGTGTCGTTTTTTCAAATTTTTATTTTTATTTTCAATGATATTTGAAATACATGAAATTTTCACTATTAAAACAAAAACTACGCGTCCTTTAAAAAATTTAATAACAACAAATTTGTATCTCTGTTTCGTGTGAACAACTTTTCTCTATTTATTTTTTTCATAGCTTGTGTCGTTTATCGTTGTAAATTGTAAAAGTTGTTATGATAATCTTGTTGGGCTGTCAAAAAGCAACGTTTTTCTTTTCATGACTTTTTTTCATATCGTGCATTGCTTGGCTTAAAATGTACATTTTCGATTGATTTTTTAAATTTTGTAAATGCTATAACTCTGATACTTTTTTTTTTATCGAAAAAAATAATTAGGGTAAATTGTTCAGCCATCTAAGTACTACGAATAGCCGTACATGAAATTTTTGAATCTCAAAAAAACTGATCTAAAAAATGTTGAAAATGCTCTAAATTTTTGGATTTCTGTCCAAAATGGCTGGTTAACGAACTCGTCCATTCTTTTGGGACCTAAAAAAAGTGTGCCAAAGCTCGATTCGATCCGTTCATTTTTTCGAGAGTTATCGTGTTTACGGACGGACAGACGGACGGCCGGACAGACAGACAGACGCCGTCGCCAAAACCTGATTTTCGGCTTCAGGATGTCTCAAAACGTGGAGATCCGTTGAAAAAATGTGATGTCAAATTTCAGACAATTCTAATACTTTCTCAATCATAAATGATGAGAATGTAAAAACATTTCACTAAAATAAGCATTTTTCTATTAAAATACATGTAAAAATTGAAACTTTGACAAGAGTTTATCTAAAAACTGTCCATTTTTCTTACTTTCTTCTTTCGAATTTTTGTCCTGCAGGTTCGAAAATACAAAAAAAAATTAGATTTAGAATTTCTCACAAAAAGCCATTTACTGTAAATTTGGTGCGGAGTCCTTTCAAAATTATATTGCGATCATTTCTTACTAAATTATCATCATTGTTGCCCATAAACCGAAATCCAGATCAAAGTGAATCAAAATTAATTATCCAATGTCACAAATGTATCTATTAGTACGGCGACTCCCATCCAAGTATAACCGAGCCAAGCGCTGCTTAACTTCAGTTATCGAACGAGAAGCCTTAAACAATTTTATGTATCCAATCGAAGAATGTAAAAGATTCCAAATTTTCAAAGCATCTATCATGAAATACAAAATTGGTCGAGTATTTTATTATAGAATAAGGAATATTCAGTTATAAATACACACAAAGTGTCGTATAATCAAGAATAGTACACACTGAAAGCACACTAAATTGCTTATAGCATTTTTTGCCGTATTTTAATTTTGTAGTCCGGCATTTTTTGCCAGATTTAAATTTCCCAGTACGGCAAATTTTGTCGGACTTGAATTTTCTAAATTTTTTAAGAAGAAAATTAGAAACACAATATCGTCAAGTCAATCTGTGCAAAAATTCTATTCTTGAACAAAAAGACTCAGAAAGATTATGCAACCAAAAATTTCTAGTACGGAAAATTTTGACATCAACGAAATTTCTTTTCGCATTTCAACTTTTTTGGCAGTCAGCATTGCTTTAAAAAATATTGAAAACTTTATTGGTTAACGTCTCGTGATCTATACAACTAAAAATGATACAATAAGTTTTAAGTTTTACAATTAAAAACTTGATTTTTGATCTTCAAATTATCCAAAAAGAGGTTCGAGATGTGACAGGTCACCCTTCTGTGACCAATCACTAACACGCGTTTTTTTTTAAAGAGAGACACTTGAACGATTCTTTGCGGAAAAATACAAAAAGGGCTGTTATTCATTGATGGCACAATTTTCCCGGAATTTAGTAATATGTCAATTCCAATGTCTAATAAAAAATTGAAAAAATTCTTTTAAAAAGTAATTTATTCTGTCTAAATTTAAATCAGTATAGAACTTAAAGACTGAGTGAAAATCTGTAACTCATGTTTTAGGACTTTAATGAGTGACACATCATGGGAATTTCAGTCGTTATCCACTGATTTCTCAGTAGAAAAAGTTACTGAAATTTCAGTGACAATTAATTTAACAAACAAACAAAAAACAAAAATACGTACTTATATATTATTAAATTTGGCAATTTTTTCTCGCCAAACTTTGAACAGAGAGAATTATGTAATTAAATGAAATGAAATAAGTAAAACTTTTCACTTAAAGTGTTTCTAGAAATTCACGGTTTTTTCCGGACCATATTTTTTCCCCCGACACACAAACACACATACACCCACGCATGCACGCGCGCGCGACCACCTATCTCACGGTCCTGAGACGTGGCCATAGGTGTGATTTACCGCGATTCTGCTGGGAGCCGATGTCATTTTCATAGAAGCCAGTTGCTCCCAGTGGGACCCTGCGGTGGTTGTTTAACCTTTTTTTAAATTATATATATATATATATATATATATATATATATATGATAAATATTAATAGAAACTACATGAACGATCACATATATGACACTACCTGTTTATCGATGATTGCTTAAGTTTTTTTAATGTTAATTATATGAGAGTTAACATTTTTTTCTCTCAAATAGGTTAAAAGCTGTCGGAATTCTCTATAAAATGAGCCAGGATGAAATCATTTTCTCCATTTTTTAAGAAGATATTGCAAAGTAGTACACATTTCAATTTGTGATTAAAATTCAAATAAAATCTAATATATTAAATATTTTTCAATGTGCTTGTGATCATTTTAAGTAGTTGTGAATTGGTTCTTACTGTCCCTTTTTACCAATTACTATATTACTATCGATCTATTTAGTCTAATCTATTACTTTGTGTTTAATTTTTTTAATAATCATAAAAATAATAATAAAAAATTCAATCAATAAGATTCAACCATTTTTAAAAAATTGGTAAGAAGCGACAGTAAGAAAAATGTCCATTGCAAAGAACATTGTTAAACAATACATTTTTCTGTAAATTTTAACATTTTTTCATTAAAAATAATATTTTCTATTTGAAATAACATCATTAGTAATATTATTTTTATTCCTCAAATCATAGAGAAACTATTTTTGCAGAGATCTGATTATTGACACGATAACGACCTTAAAGGTAAATTTCTATAAAATTGCACCAACTTATCACCATTATCGTGAAAATTTTTGCTTGTAAGGTGCAACATGTTTAAAGTTGAAACTAAAACGTTGGAAAAATTTTAATATTTTTTCTTTCGAAAGAAACTATTTTGGTAAAATATGTGAAATAAGTAATCATGAGGTTTTTATAAAAATTATGTAGAACATACATATATTCGCTTGATTTTTATTATTATTTTCATAAAGATGAGAAGTCTTCGAACTTTTTCCAATTTTTTTGTTCTAATGTTGTAAAATGTTTATTATATTAGATTTCATTGACATATTAAGAACACATTGACATTTGCACGATTTTTGCAATATCTTCTTAAATAATTGACAAGATGCCTTCTACCTGGCTCCTTTTATAGAGAATTCTGATTGATTTTAACCTATTTAAAATCAAAATTTTTAACTCTTACATTGACTATGTACGTAACATATACAGTAATACACTGTACGTGGCAGTGGCATTAATAAATATGCAATCTATCAGCGCCACCAAGTGGATCTTTTTAGAGTTTTTGGTTATATAATAAAATAACAGTGTAAGTGACGCATATAGTCAATAATTAACATTAAAAGAACTTAAGCAATCATCGAAAAATTCCTCTCTGATTCTCGACTAAATTATAAAAAGAAAATAACGTAGAAAAAAAGTAGATTTTGCGACAGAAGAAAAAATTTCCCGATCCTTAATAAAATTACCGATTTTTTCCGGTTAAATAAAATTACCGGGGGTTTCCCGATTTCCCAGTTCGCTGGGTTATTGCAGTAAAATCAGTTTTTCAGTGAATTCTCACTGATTCACGCAATCCGAAATACGTCACTGATTTCCAGTAAAACTTTAATAATAAACATTAAGAAAATTTGTCTACTTGCAGGAAAATCAATATTCCAAGCCTTTGAAAAGTTTTTAAATATTTTAAAGTAACCCTCAAAATTGTAAAAATGTAAAATTAGATTAAACATCACTGATAGTTTAAAAATCCAGAATTCCTCGACAACATATCATCTAAATTTGATAATCTCAACCTCTGATTTAGTTTGCAATCGTGAATAAGTCTGACGAATTCTGTTTCTCTGTTCGTGCAATGTCGCTCGATGTTTCGCACACCGGAAGAGTTTTCCCCGACGAGGCGAGGGCGAAGCGCCTAATAAATTATTCCCATTCGCCACGAAACCTACCCCTAGGTTACATCCCCGTTTTATGCACTCGAGACGCCAAACGCCCTCTCTCGAGGGGGAGGGTTGAAAATGGCCGCGGATGATATCAAGTCCCGGAGGCTGAAGCAATTATGTGGATTTGCCGATGATCTCAAAGATAATGACGATGGCGACGGCGATGACGAGGATACCACAAATAGGGACTCACCCTCGCATGATAGATAAGGAGAGGGTCAGCATTATCGTCAAGTACTTACATATACTGCATACGTGAGGGATGAGATAATGTTTCTGTACTCCTATATGTACTTGGTAGTGGTACTGCAGCTTTGGTTCACGTTATGGGTATCGTACAAAGGGGATGATTTCATGGGGGTGCCGAAACGGTTTCATTACACAGCTTCGCGAGGGATAATATCCTGGGATCCGTGCCAGCGCGAAGGGGATCAAATTCTGAATTTCAAGCCTCCAGGGATGAATGTTTCGGACCCCGACTGTGGTATACCTTCTCTTCGGATAAACGAAAATCTACTCTAGAGGATTCTTACATTCATAAGTCCTGAAAAACTGTAATTTATTTTATTTCTCAAATTTTAATTTAACAATGTGAAAAACATTGGCTAAGGGGCTCTAAACTAAAATATAGGCAGAACATATCCTTTTTTATAGAATGTTAAGATTTTTCTCTACTGTTTACAGAATTTTCATTAACAATAGAGGTGTGCAGAAAATAATCGCTATCTTGACTTTAATACTGGACGGCCCACATTTTTTTATTTGGTTGTCTCACGTCTATATTCTCTCAAAAAAATTATTTAACCCGTATATGTAGTGATCAAATGACGGCAGGCATCAAGTGAATATAATTTTACTCTTTTACCTTGGCAAATGGGTTAAACATTTTTGTTTAATTTATAAAAAAATTAGTGAACCATATAAATTAGATGTCGAGACTATGGTTTGAAATTCATAGTTTTTAATTTTCACAGATGAACTTTGATTGAGTCTTATAATTTAATTTTCTACAAAATTCATCATATTCAAATTTAGAAGAATGAAAATTACTCACGTTTTGAAGATTATAAATTTAAAAGCTCAAGAACCTCAAACTATCTTAAAGAATTCAAAATTCAATAAATCGTGCAATTAAATAATAATAAAAAACAAACAAACAAAAACCAAACACAACAAATTCAGAATTCCTATAAGATAATTGGTCGAACAACACGAAATGAAAAACAATTTAAAGCCATTTTATTTTTTATTAGTTCGAGAGTGATAAGATTATCTGTTGTAATTAAAGTCGATAAAGACAATTTATATATACGACGAACCCCATCCGCGTATAACCGAGAAAAGCGCTGCTTAACTTCGGTTATCGAACGAGAAGCCTTACACACACACGCCTCATCATTTTCTAATTAAATACATGCAATTATAATCACATAGGTATGCTATTTTAATTGGATACTTTCCACATTTAAAACGTCCTTTTTATTTTAATTAAAAAAAAAAGAAACTAAAACTTGAATCCTGGATATCGTAATAACATTTTTCATGATTTTGAGTTTAGAAAAATATTCCAACCTGTTTAACATTATTTATCATTTTACATTCAAGTATCCTAAAATTCTTAATTTATCTTCTAAAGTTTATTATTCGTTGTATCCAGTAGTCCCGAAAAATTGGGGCAGTAGGAAAAGGGGATGGACTAGTCATCCCGAAAATTCAGGACGACTAGCCAAGCTTACGGAAAATATTTGACTACTCATTCCGAATTTCGGGACGAGACACATCGATTATTAATCGAGAAGCTTCCAGATTACATTTTCAAAAAATTGAAGTATGTAACTTCAATTTAAATGCTTGTGAATAAAAAATCTTCACAATTGTATGTTTTAATAATGTTGCTTCCTCATAGAGGAAGCTTTGTCGAGACAAATCGATTGAGCTGTAATATTAAGTAAGGAAAAGCTATGGTCATTTATAATATCTGAAAAATCGGGTTTTATAGTTAAACTTTTTTTCATTAACATAATTCGAAATTGACGCAAGAATGGAAATGATTCCTTAAAGAGTACGGAAATTATGGTCATTTATCAAATTTGAAAAAACTGCTTATACAGAAATTTTTTTCGTATTAACAGAATTCAAAGTTCATGAATGAATAGCAAAACTCCTTGATTCGCGACGTTTTGATTGGCTTATTTGTATTTTTTTATTTTGACTCCGTCTATGAGGAAGCAAATATATTTGTTATTTCGAACTGTCTACCGTTACGGGATTTAGTGTAAGGCCTTTTCCAGCTCCTTTCGGTCTAACGTTACGGAAAATTCCGTAATACTAGTCAGTGCCTTGTTATTTAATAATAATGAGGAAGCAAAGTGCTCGCCAAAGGAGCACCATATAATTATAAATACAAAAAAATTGCAAACACCCGAGATCGAATTCACCGCTATTTAATTTTTTTTTTAATTTGAGAAGCCAACATGTTTGTTCTGAAACCTTCTCAAAACAGTTTTCCGTATAGAAAGTTTCACATAATTAAATTATATACAATAAAATAATTTATATTTATGTAACAAAAAATAAATAAACATGAGATATTTCGACTATGAAATACTATATTTTTTTAAATAATAAAAAGAATGAAGAGCTAATAATAACGGAAATAATATACAAGCATTCGTAATTAGTTCTTCATCCAAGATATTGCATTATCTTTCTTATAGTTTGGCATTCGAAAAGCAGGTATCGAAATCAGTAAGATGTTAGCCTTTGCACCGCTTTCGTATTTTGGAAATGAAGAAATGATTTTGCCGGCACGTGTACGCCTTTAAAAGGTTCCGCTTACAATTAGAAGTTTTGACGTGCGGTAGTATTGAAAAGCGGAACCGGCTGTCGAGATACGGATCTGACCAATCATAAAGCCGCATAATAGCCACTTATTCATCCATCCCCAAGAACTGCTTGCAACAACAAAAGCGGAAATTAGTCAGGTTCGTTATGCTTATTAATTGACTGACATTTCCGTCATATTATTATACGATGAATCGAGAGACCGCAAAGCACTCGAAGCCGCCCCGATCTATAGGGCGATTCAATAATCAACACGGTTCCAAAAAAATAATCAACTATATTTAATCCTTTGTTTTTTCTCTCTTTTAATACGAAACTATATTTATTACACTCCAAATATAGTTTTAGTTCAGGGTTGCTACAACATCTTAACTTCGAAATCACGTGAATTTTCCCTGAACAATTTTTTATTTTTCCTGGCCGATATTAATTTTTCTTTCAGGCATAAAAAAAGAGAACGTGTCTAGGGTTTTTTTGTTTATTTAAAATTTATTTTAAATACTTTTAGTGACAACAGTCACACATAATTTTATAAGGGTCCTCCATAAATTACGTGAAACTATTAGCTCACGTAGCAATTGTAAAATACGAACCAGATGGTACTGAGCGACAATGTCGGCGATAGAATAACTGAAGATTTAATATGAAATAAAAGTAAGGAGTAATTGTAAATTGAACCATGTAAATTTACAATTTAGCTATTTGCCCTGTAATTAGCCTCAGCTGTTGGGTATAATTTTCAATGAAATAATATTTTTTATTAAAAACATAGTAAATCCACATATATTACAACTTAGAGGTATTGATTTTTCAAACAAAACGATGAATTTTCAACCAAGAAAGATTAAATTTATTTTCTGCCCACAAAGACGTTTTTCCAATCAAATACATGAAGTTTCAATTAAAATCAACAGAATAGTTAAATTTTCAACCAAAGAGATACATTTTTAACCAACGAGATTACTTTTCGACTAAAAAAGACCCTATTTTGAACAAAATACATGAATTTTAAAACAAAATAGACAAATTTTCAACTTGAAGGGATAGATTTTGAACCAAAAATGAAATAATTAAATTTTCAGTTACAACAATTAACTTTCAACCGAAAAAGAAGGAATTTTCAACAAAATAGTTAAATTATCAATCAAAAAATATTAATGTTTTACCCAAATAGACAAATTTTCCACAAAAAAAAGATAAGATATCAACAAAAAATAGAATAGTTAAACTTTCAGTTCAAAGACTATACCGGATAAGGTGGTCCAAGGGGGCGACAGAGGCGCGCTTGCAAGGTCAGCGGAGTTACGCAGTTGACGGTTCGGCACTATGAGAAGCTAAAAGCAAGAAGGAGAAGAACGGTTCGGAGAACCCCTGTTTACTGTGAAGGCCATTGAGGGTACCCCCGAAACGCCCGGTAAAGCGGGGTCCCAATGTAATATCTTGTAGCTCTGCGTTTCGCGCTCGTTATAGTATTTACCTCGCGCTACGCGCTCGGTTTATTTTTCACATCGCGCTTCGCGAGGCCTTTTAACCTGGGTTGAAAGGTCTCTTGATTTGTAATCAAATCTAAGTATTTATTTCTGGCTCCTAAAGCCTAAGGCTATTAAAAAAAGGCGATTTTGTAGGTCTTTTAAAAGTTTTAATTTTTTTACACCTATTTTCATATCTCATGGTTTTTCATATTTCGCATAGTTTGGCTGGCGAATGGAATTTGTCATTTTTTCAAAAGCGTTATCACAATTAAAACAAAAACTACTTTTCTTATCAAAAAAATACTGATCACTTTGTATCTCTTTTTTGGATGAGCAACTTCTGTCCATTCATTTACTTTTCATAGCTTGTGTCGTTTGTCCAAAAATTTTTATTTTTTTATTTTTAATGTTATTTTTCAAGATTAAAACAAAAATTACGCATCCTATCAAAAAAATAATGAGTAACACATTTGTAGCTCTTTGTTGGGTTAACAACTTTTGTCAAATTTTTTTTCTCGCAGCTTGTGTTGTTTGCTCAAACATTTAATTTTTATTTTTAATGTTGTTTTTCACGAATAAAACAAAAACTACGTGTCTTATCAGAAATTAATTGTTGACAAATTCGTAGATCTTTTTTGGGTGCACAATTTTTGTCTTTTGATCTTTTTTTGTATCTTGCATAGTTTGACCGCAAAATGGAAATTTTAATTTTTTATTATTTTTTGTACGTTCAAAATTAGAATTTTTGACGATTTTTCGGAAAAATTCAAAAAGTTGTTATGATAGTCTTGTAGGGCTTTCAAAAAACGTTGTCATTCTTTTGAATTTTTTTTTTCATATCGTGCGTTATTTGGCTTATAATGTTCATTTTCGTTTTTTGTTTTTTTATTTTGAAAACGCTATAACTTCAATAATTTCCTTTTTATCGAAAAAAGCCGTGAACAGAAATTGTTCGACTTTTCGAGTACTACGAATAGCCGTTTATAGAATTTTTGAATCTTGAAAAAAAATGTTTAAAAAAATTTCGAAAATGTTTTAACTTTTTGAATTTTCATCCAAAATAGCTGGCTAACGATCTCGTGCTTTCTTTTTATGCCTTGAAAACGTGTGCCAAAGCTGTGTGTAATTTGTAGAGCTTCTAGATTTTTTTTTCATTACCAGGTCTCCATAAAAAATTTGAATTCCTCTTATATAAACTCAAATAAAAAACTGGAAAAATTGTAAAAATTAGACATATTATACAGATTAAGAAACAAAAATAACGTTTCCAGTTTTTCCAAAACTCTGCGGTTAAAAAATGTTCTTATTTCTGTTTCGACTCCGCCCAATCGTAAGATATTAAACGATTCATATCAAATTTTATAAACGTTATTAGGGACAAAAAAGGAAACTTTTCAGTGCCAAGGCCTTACGTAATTTGTAGATGACCTTTATACTTCAACTTTAGTTTTTCAAAAATTCCTTGACTCTTTCAGATTTTTCTTGACTTTCCCTGACTATTTTTTAATTCCCTGACCTATAGTAACCCTGTATTTATAATGATTACCCTTATGTCCATTCCCATGTCTATAATATTAAACGATAACAATAAATTTAAAAAAAGCTTCCGAAAAACAATCTTCTCGTTGCTAACATTTTTTTGTCCAGTTTTTTTCTAACAGGCGCATTCACATAAAGTGAATACGAAAAGGCAGAATGAATTGCTCTTGAAAACTGCAATGTACCTTTTGCGGGATTAATTTTCATCTTAGAGAGAGATACCCACTCTCAGTACTGTATATCATCTTCTTGAGAATAATATACTAGAAACCACTAATTACCGCATTGCGAGCTTGCACCCGTGTCTACCTGTTTATATAAAGTGGTTCAAGAAGACGAGGGTATCATCGAAAAGGTGCAAAGAGGAGAGAAAATATTTACCTCAATAGGGACAGAAAAAAGCGCAATAAATATACACTCGAGATCCCCGATATTCCATTTCGAATAGAAAAAATTTCATTAATAAAGGATATTTAATTAACTAAAATGATTGACTTCTGCAATAACACTGTAGAATATATGCAAATAAAAAAAAATGTAATTGAAATGCATTTATCTCCACTGAGCCTGGGGTTTGTTAGGAGAGGTCTTATGGATTTGAGATAAGGGTCGGATAAAGGCCCTGTTCAGAGTTTCTATTTCCAATAAAAAGATGTTTAATTAGAAAAACTTTTTCGTTGTTTTGGCTTAAAATAATTAGAGGACACCGAGAATCTAATGATAATATCGATTTCTATAATGGGTTATTAAGTAGTTTTCCCTTTCTCCCTTTCTTTAATTTTCCCCAAATCCGGGAAAACTAGGGAAAACCTGAATTTTACCATACTAGGGTAATTAAACAAAGTAAAATTTATATCACAGGTAATATACCTGAAATATTTTTTTACGGAAAAAGATATTAAACTTAATTTGTATTCATCTGCAAAAAGCTTATTGGGCTTTGGGGAGTATTTCCGCTTATAGGGTAACACTACTAGTAAAACAAACTGGTCAGAGCCTCATTAGGTCCCATCTAGATTTCTGCACAAATTTCTCTAAAATGCAGGTATTAAACATAATGTTGTATCTATTGACTAGATGTTTGCATCAACTATAATGTAATCTTCTTTATTAGCGTAATATGTTTTTAATAGATATAGGGTATTGATCTTGCAAAAACGTAGGCTTGATGAGCCTGATTAGTTTCCCCTTTCAGGGCTACAATTTAGAAACAGCGCAAACTGACTAGATCCGCCCGAATTTAGTCGCTAAACATTCTATACATTTTTTTATTATTCGTTGTTTCGTATTCATGATATGAAACAACGAATAATAAAAAAAGTTATAGAATGTTTGAATTTTCCCACAAAAAGTTTCTGTGTATAATTCTGGAATGTTTAAATTATACTTCTGAATAACTATTATTATTAAAGAAGAAAAATATTCAGAATACCAAACCGAACCATTATTGATATTCGTCATAATTGGAACTGGGACATTTCTGTGGACCTTTGTCATGTTGAAATTGAATTTTCACTCATTTCGAATAGTGATTGAGTAAAATTGATCAAAGCAGGTCGTAATATTAAATGGGATTTTGCTATTACTTGGAGACTCTATGCAAATGGTTCGAGTAGAGGACAGGAAGCAAAGCGATGGCGGCCTGACGAGATCTGTCGCTGATTGGCTAGCAGTGAGGGAACGTGTTTTTAGGCACCCTTCGGATCTGCCCTCATTGTCATTTTAATTTCAACCCCTGAAGGCAGTCTGTGGGGTCCATCCGTACGAACGCACCCTTCGCGAAATTGGCTTGGCGACGCAGAAACTGGTAACGGTGGAAACGGCAGATACACTTAACGGGTGGCTAAATTTTACCTATTTCTTCATTCAAACAAGAAGAATTTAAGCTATTTAAATATAAACATCTGTTTAAATCATGTGCAATCCAAAAGCATTAATTACATAGATATTATTTCATTTTTTGTCAAGTACATTACGAATTAATCAGAAATAAGTTCTTAATTTTTAATTACAATAAACATTACGCACTGGCATATTTATTTTACATTTTGTATGAAAACTAAAAGCAATGCTTTGAAAGCGCATGACGTTACACTACGTGTTTCGCGCTATGGGGGCGCCACATGTTTTGTTTGAAAAATCGAGATTTACGGTCGATATTGTGTCACTTTTTCATTAATTATTACAAATTATCGAATAAACAAAATTTAGCTTCAATTTCTCACTTCAATTCTCTGGGAGTCAAAGTTGATAAAAAACCTAACCTTAGGCAATAAAATTTTTGTCACTTCGACTGAAAATCAGTTAAATTTTAACTGATTAAATCAGTGACTGACTTTTTTCCTTCACAATTAGTCCTTTTTTAACTAATTCAGATTTAGAGACACTGAAGACATGAGAATAACAATTGGATAAGGACCAGTTTTTCGAAATTCTGTTTTTAACTTTTTGCATAAAAAATTATTAAAGAATCAAATACGCATGTTGTATCAAAAGAATTTGTTCGAAATCTCATTTTTAATATACATCATAATGAAAAGATTGGTAATTCAAAACCAGATAACTGTAATTGTCTCCCATCTTCTTCCTCTTTTTTTTTAATTGTCTACATTACCATTTTTTAATCTTTTTTCTGACAATATGTCTCTTCCTAAAAGTTTTTAAATGCAGTAAAGTAATAAAATACTTTTTTCAAGGAAAAAGCGCTTAAATAAAACTATTGCCCTCTGTTTTCAGCACCAAAGTACGAATCAAATTCCAACATAAAATCTTCATTTTCTATAAAAAGCCACTTTTATAAGGTTTTTTTTTCACTTACCTTTTTGCCTTGCGATCAGAAACGATATTTCTTAAAATTATTACTGTTTATTTATAAAGAAATATACAAATATCTTCGACTTATAGGCCTTTCAGCATTGAAACTTACATGGAATAGTAAAATTATTGTTTGTTTTTTTAGGAAACAATTTCTGACGTAGGAATGTGTTTCTTCACATTGTATAAGATGGAAATTCTACCTGAAACGCTTTGTTTTGGATAAACACTTATTTTTACTATTCAATGATTGTTTTATGTTAAGCTCCACAAAATAATCGTAAAAACACTTTTATGCAAAAATTAAAATGAATCTTTAAAATGAAACCTACCTTTTCTGGATCTGATTTTCGGCACCAGATGGCGAAATGATTGACCACCATTACCAATAGTAATAATGTTATTTTTGGTATTTAACCAGCTGTCATAATTTTCCATAAGACTAATTCCTTTTCCAGCTCGTTCAGGGCTAACGTTAAGGAAAATTCCGTAATACTAGCCGTAGCCCTATACTTGATCGGTTAGTTTGTAAACAAATACGTTGTTTTTAAATTTATGAGATCGAAAACTGGATAATTATATATAATTAATTATAATTAAGGATCAGTTCGCTTTTCCCCCTTCCAACACAGCAAAAAAAATTTCATAAAGTTTTCGTATATTATTCGATACAGACTTCTTGGGGAACATACACTGAAAAAAATGGTTTAGCTGTCCCAGCTAGAAGTTTAGCTGGATTTCGTCTTCTAAGAAAATTTAGCTGTATTACCTAAATTTCTAGCTGTGTTACCTAAATATCTAGCTGTTTTAACTAATTTTGCTATCTAGAAATTATCTAGCTAATTTATCTAGATAATTTCTAGGTGGCAAAATTAGCTAAAGCAGCTAGATATTTAGGTAACACAGCTAGAAATTTAGGTAATACAGCTAAATTTTCTTAGAAGACGAAATCCAGCTAAACTTCTAGCTGGGACAGCTAAACCATTTTTTTCAGTGTATGCTTCTATATTTTATCAAAATTTTATATTTGAAAACCTATCGGAGAAAAATTATTTTCTTTATGCTGTGAAATTTCAGGTTTGGTCCTTATCCAGTGGTCATTATCATATCTTCAACTGCTTCCATTTTATGTAATTTAAAAAAAAATGACTTCAGGAATAAAAGTAATATGAAAGATGAGCATTTATCGCGTCGACCTCGCAGACATTTTCTATGCACTTGAAGGCTGATTGTGAGACCTCCCCGAGACTGCATGTGACAGCCATTTTAATTTTAACCCTCGAGGTTCTCTGATTTTCATTCAGTTCTGGGATTTTCGCTCCCTCGCGGTCCGCACCCTATCTCGACAGTCGCATCTCGAATCGAATAAAAGCTCCGGATAACCGACAGCGTTTAATTTCAGGATAAACCACGATAAGTTTCAGGTACGCTCTTTTGTCTTTTGAGCAGCCTTTCCCCGGTTTCTAAGCGCAATAATGGATACATTCGAAGCGAATAAGTCACGTGGTCGTCATTAAGGACAAGTAGACGGTCGCGCTCATGTAAAATGCTGACGTCCTTTTATCCGGTACCAAAGAAAGGCATGACGTCAATCCCGTTTTATCCAAGAATCCAAGTTATTAAAAGCTTTTTATTCGAGATTATTGTTTTGGAAATTTATGCTTCTCTGCATTTACAGTGTAGCAGATTAGAAACGTGCTGCTTTGTTGGCTTTCGAATTACATAAACAGATTTCGAAGAAGGTATTTTTAACTACTTCAGAAAATTAGAAACAACGTCTTTAATTTAAATTACGAGATAAAAATATAGATAACTCAAGATTATAAAATAATTTTCACGATTTTTATTCCAGATTATCAAATCACTATTGACTAAAGAAAATCCGAGTGGAAAATGTCCATCTGTTAGAGTATGTTGTTAACTTTCTTGAGACCCAAAGAAAATATTCTTGTAAATCAAATTTGTTTAGATCCAAGCAATTTTCTACGTCCTAGAATATTTGTTTTAGTTTTCAGCAATTTATTTGTTTGACTTTTATAACAAACAAAACAATATAATGGGATATAATCATTCTAGCAGAACCTGCCTTTTCAGCATATAAACTTCAAGCGTTCTAAAAAAATTACATTGTTTCGCAGGAACAGCTTTAGGCACTTAAGGAAAGTTTTCAACTTTGGTATTCAGGATTCAGAGCGTTCGCACCACGAGTTATTAAACTCTCGAACGTTGCTAAATGGAAACTAGGTACAGTCTCTATGAAGAATGAACTTACTTACAAAATAATCACCTGTTCTAAAATGTTGTACTAGTTTAAAATTAACTTTAAAAACTGTTATTTTTCTTCCTTATATTCAGTGATGAATGTTGTGGATGGGCGAAAATTGCAGCCTAAAAGAATCGATCATCAGAAACTTCAATATGAACAAACACAATTTTAATAAAAAATACTAAGAACCGAAAACTTGTATAATCTCCAAATTTTAATTCTATAATTAAACAATTTTTTGTTTCCAAATTTAATATTTCAATTGATAAATTTAAACAGAAATTTTTTGGCAATTAATGTTATAAAAAAATTCACATTAGGCTGCCCAATAGAAAATAAAATTTGCGATTTTTTAAAACGAGAAGGTAAAATTTCATTTCTTTTTATGAAAAAATCCCCTATTTTTTCTGGATTAAAAACAAAAACATTTAGAGCTGATGAACTTTATTTTGGCCAGAAATTGATTGATCTTTACCTGGGAGTACATTTAATTATATCGAAGAATAAACACAACTACAGTGCCAAAATGATCCCAAAAAATTTTTTTCGGCGAAAAAAGGGAATAGAATTTCACTAATTGTACAAAAATAGTAACCCTGAATATTAATCAAATTATTGAAAAGTCACCAAAAAATCCCAAATCCAAAGAAATCAACTATGTATTGCCAAGACATTACATTGAAGAATCATGTAATTCGTGTAGATTTCAGATTTAAAAAAAATCGAAATGTAGACAAAAGTAGACAAAAATTAGCTTTTAATTAAAATAATTCAGAATTTTATTACATTGTGTTAATTTTGCGCCAACTCATAAAAGTTTTTTGATTTTTTAATATTCAGGTTTACTGTTTTTGTACTCTTAATGAAATTCTATCCCCTTTTTGCGACGATAAAAAAGGTTTAGGGGTAATTTTTGCACTTTAATTGTAGTTAAATCATATATTTGTGTATATTAAGGCCAATAAGGGAAATCAATAATAATTTTTTTTTACTGTAAAGTAATTTCAGGTAATGTAAGAATTTTTATTTATTGTAATTATGAGTAAAAAAATTCTGACAGTTAATTACATCAATATCGGGGCAACAAAATTCGTCGCGACCTCTAAATCTTCAATGAAAAATCTAAAAAAAATAGAGGATTATATAAAATATAAAATATTACCTCAGGTTAAATAATTTCCAAGCCATTGCAATTAGAAAACACACATATTTCGATTTGTACTATTTAAGTTAGCTATTGCGTCAAAAATGGTTCCCTTGGAAGAAAAAAGTGATCTATGATTTGAAGAATTGAAATGATATTATCAGTCAGCTCTTATGAAAGAAAAACACTATTTTTTATGAAGAAAGTTTGAAACTCACGAAAAATAATTATTTTAACACGCCCCGAATTAATTAACAGTTTTGATAACTGAATTTTTTTATTACTGCCGCTTCTTACCAATTTTTAAAAAATGGATAAATTTTAATCAATAATGGCTTTTTTCGAGAATAAAATTCCCAATAACTTTCACGTTTCTGATTTAAGAAATAAGTAAAAAATCTTAATGTTTTTTATTCAAAATTACATCATCAGTGAAACTATTTTGATTTACAAAATCATAGAAAAACAATTTTTTTTCAAAGATATGATTTTCGGCATAACTACCTTAATTTATAAGATAAAGACTGATATTTTTTTAAAAGAAAAAGGGGCTTTATGCGATTTTTCAGGGCAATGAATTATTTTCGCTAAAAGTTGTCTATTGCCTACGTTTCTGTAGGCGAGTATTCGATATCTACTCCTTTTCACTGAAGAAAACAAACCGGAGAAAAAAGATGGGGAAAAAGCCATCGCGAAAGCTGTCTTTTTAGAGAGCTTGCACGACGAGAGGCGGAGAAATTTGTCGCCGTCTCTGCTTCTATCAGGCTTTCCATCTTTTCTTCTCATTACTCAGCTTGCGCCCCCCAGTCCTGGGGGCACCCCCGACGCACCCAGTTTTACTATAGAGAGTTCTCTCTCCGGGGGCGTCTAATAATGTCGCCAGTCAGGCGTTTTACCTTCCCGCTCCCTATGCCAACCCCCAGCCCTCGATCCCCGTACACCACCCCCGGGGGCCCGAGCCATCTACTGCCGGCAAAATGAGCCTCGCTTCACCAACCAGCCACCCCCGGCCACCCCGAGCTACATCGTGCCAGACTCTGCTTTTCCTCATATCTATGAAGGTACGAGAAAAAAAAAACCCAGCGAGAAAATACTCTCGACGTTTCCACTAGCGTGGATCATCCTTCCCCATCGTGTCCTTAGCTTAGAACGAAACTTTTCGTGTAATGAGAAATCTTTCGAAAACAATGTATCAATGGCGGTAATGTTTTTTTCCTCATTTCTTTTTTGGAAGAGGGGAAAAATCACGTGTGTTGTGGGAAGGAAAGGAAGGCCGCATACTATTTTCTTAGATGTTATCAATATTATGTAAGAAAGAGATATGTTTCAATTCAGAGAATGTTCAGGGTTTTTGGAGCGAGGAAGAAAATATGACAAACACAGGAAAATATTTGCCTTGAGTTGAAGAAATCGTTTGTAATCGTTTTAAAAAAAATATTCCTTTGACGCAAAGAAACTACTAAGAGAAATTAAAGAAATAATTTGCTTCAAGTAAATATTTGTTTACATTAAAGACAAATTTTTATTGGAGCAAAAAAATTCCTGAAATCAAACAAAGAAACCCATGTGGAAATCGGCCCAACTTAGCCCAACTTATAATTGGGCGCCAGTTGGGCCCCAACTGGTTAGCCCAGATAACAAAAAGTGAAATTAATTTACAGATTATTTTAATTATATGAGTAAGTGGATGCAATCCCACCCAAATCCTGAAACTTTTCCAATTATTCCGACTTTTTAATTATCAAAACTTATGTTAATAAAGCCGATCAGTGTTTGATTTCTTGATTGGGCTTACATTGGGCATACCCATAGAACGCCCATAGTGGACGTTATGCATTAAATAACAGATAATGTTTATTATACGATTACATGGATGCAATCCCATCCAAATCCTGAAACTTTTACATTTATTGCGACTTTTTGATTATCAAAACTTATGTTAATAAAGCCGATCAGTGTTTGATTTCTTGCTTGGACTTACATTGGGCATACCCATAGAACACTCATAGTGGACTTTCTAAATTAATTAACAGATTATTTCAATTATATGAGCAAGTGTATTCAAATCCATCAAAATCCTGAAGCTTTTACAAATATTCAGAAGTTTTAATTATCAAAACTTATGTTGATAAAGCCGATCAGTGCTTATTTATTTTTAGTTGGGCTTAAATTGGGCTTACCCATAGAACGCCCATAATGAGCATTATCGGAGCAAACCTGCCTGGGCCCAAAAAGTAACCCCAGTTATATCGATAGAGGGCAGTAGAGAGATGAAATGTCGGCTGTGGTCTGCTGCTACTTACATCGCTAAATTTATTTTAAACTGCATCCGTTTAGAAGTAAATATGAATCGGGATAATTCTGATGAAAAACGCCGTGCGAATAATAAATTACGCATACGGGTTAAAAAATATTGGGCGATTCAAGCAGAATCCAGCACCCATATTTCATTCATATGAATGAAAATAATTCTCACATTATAACCTTACATAGTGAATGAATCATTTACGAATATACCTTGTTTATTATATTTTGGTTGGAAATGTTGAAGTATATTAATTTGCTGAAAATTTTTTTTCTCTCATTCTTAAAAAGAACTTCTGACCATTAAATTTTGTTTATACACTAAAATTTCTCTTTCAACATTACGGTGAGTTTATAATATATTTTACATATTATATTTTTCATATACTTAAAATAATGAAACTGTTTTCGAATTAGATATAAGCTCTAAATTAAAATCGAAATTTCTTAAAAGCGACGAAGATATCAGCAGAGTACAGTAACATTTTCAAGTAAAACAACAGTGAATAAACATTTGTTTTAAACTTAGCATTTTTTAATTTTAAAAACCCCGCCTGTATTAGTTAACGTGTGCGGCTGCGCGACCCGCAACGCCACAGACGGGCTCTGCCGTCTCCACTAAAGCAGTCGCGCACGCCATTTTTTCTTGTAGTCGAGTCCGTTCAAGCTTCCGTAAAATCAGACTATTTTCACAAAGTTCTTTCGTTTTTTTATAGTAAAAATAAACAAAATAAGTCATTGCCTTGTGTTGTTTCTCATTCTCAATTGAGAATTTGTACTAAACCAAATTTAATGCAGAAAACACCACGTCAGATGCTTTTAGGACTGAGCTGACTGTTCGATGAGACAGGGATGGAGGTCAAAAGGAATAACAGGATGCTAAACGTTCTTAAATCATAAAAAAGTGTCAAATTAAAAAAAAATAATAACAAATATTTATCATTTATTATACTTTCAACTTTATGAATTCAATAATTGTACCCTTTTTTATTAATTGGGCATAAAGTGGGCTGCCCAACTAAGGCCCAGCTATTTACCTCAATCTGGGCATTCGTTGGGCTGACCGTTACAACCCAGACAGTAGCCCAGTTGGGCAGTGATTGGGCTGCCCAATTGGGGCCCAACTATTAATTGGGCAATCTGGTTGGGGCCCAATCTGGCCCCAATTAACTTTTCCACATGGGAAGGCCGCCAAAAGAAACTTTTCTCCGTCTCAGAGCCAATATAATTATTTTTCTTTGATTGAGTGATAATATATACTTTTCTTTGAATGAAAGAAACTATTTTTTGAGCGCATCGCAATTTCTAATATAGTTGTATAATTTTAAGGGAAGCCGAATCATATATTTTTTTATTTTGAGTTAAAGGGCATGTAAATTTTTAATTATTTAATTTTGCTAGCATCCAAACATAAAGACGATTCCAATTTGAAAGATAAGAACTATTTTGGAAGTTGATACATTAAAACAATCTAATAATAATTATGGAGATTTACAATTCAAGTCTTAAAATGCGGATATTTACGAATTTTAAATTATTCGGCTTTGAAAGATTTCGATCAAATCCGAAAACGCAACTGATTAAAATTGTTACAACTTAAAATTTGTGAAGTTGAGAATTCATCAAGATTTGTGTGGATTCATGAGAACTTGTCAGCATTTAAGTATAAAATTGGTCTAAATTTAAGACTTGAGTGTGTGAACTACAGCATTAGGTCTTAAATGGAGACAAGAGTCTTACTTAAAATTATATTAATTTTGCTTCAATCCAGATAGATTAGACTGAATTTAAAATTAACGATATTGAGGTGTAAAAATTTAAGGCATTAATTTTACTGTAAAACTCTAAAATTTAGAAGATTTTAGATCTAAAAACATGTAAATATAGAAGAATTAACTTTTGAATTAAATCAACATTTTTATACTACACACTTCGAAATCAAAAATTTAAAGTATACAGACTTGTAAAATTGTATAAGCATGCAAACTTAAATGACTGAACATTTCTTACCGTCGCACAGTTGCTACGAAGTCCGGTTTCAAAATTCCACGACTCTTCCAGATTTTCAACACATTCTAATGGTCGTAAACTAATTTACCAAAAATGTCTTGCACAATCATTGCCTATTGCAAATTTAAAGAGATTTGCAACCATTTTTGAATTTTAATCAATTCTTATTAATATTATAATGAAACTGAAAAAAAACTAGAATTATAATCACATTATTTTTATTAGTAAAAAATCAATTCGTATCGATTCGCAAATTGAAAATTTTATTTTCCAGAACTTTTTCAAAATTCCATGACTTTTTTAGGTTTTCCAGAAATTTTGAAAAATACTATGACTTTTCAAAATATAGGTATATACAATATGACAAAATCCAAACTTTTAGAGGATCCATACTTTGACAATGCGCAGCTGAAATGCATCCAAATTAATATGATTGAATATCTTGGTCAGTTGTAACGAATTTTATTAATTTCATCAATTTATGGCGTCATGTTGATATTGTTGATATGGTTTTATCGTTACAAGAGGGACTTGACAGTACCACCACTCGGACATAAAAATCAAGTATCAATATCCAACCACTAGACACGTGGGGTGAACTGACACGCGTCAGGTCTTTAATCAATGGATATATTTTTTTCCTATAAATTTGGTGAACGTAGTAAAAATATTTTTTGTGAGCCCAAGGAAACTGGAAAAGGCGGCTAGGTCCACTGAAAATCGGTGAGCGTGGACTCAATATTTTCGGCGTGTCTAGGAACTTCATATTGTGAAAATATTGAGTGGCTGTAAATATGTAATTTTTTCCCATAGCACGAATTTCAAAAATCAAAATGATTAAAAAAATAAACATTCAGATAACACATTCTACACAATAAATGAAATTTAATTTAAATAAGAATTCTAGTCATTGCTTAAAAATTTTTCAATACAAATTTAACTTGCCCATTTTTTTTTGTTAAAAAATTTGTGAGATGAGAAAAGACTGTAATTTTAGCACTTACAAAAATTAATAATTGCGAAATATCATCCCCTTAAACGAGCAGGTATTTAATTTAACGAAAAAAATTATACTTTGAAAATACACAACCCCAGTTTGTGTATTTGCAAAGTGTTTTAATAAATAGGTTTTAATCTAATTTATTAATTTAGTTTTTTATTAAACTAATTTTGATTAATAAGTCAATTGTCAATCAAGTAGATTTCAGTACTTTGATTAGCTCAAAATCTGAATGAGTTAAAAATCAATTATTAAGAATTAAAAATTCAGTCACTGATTCACTGAGTAATTTAGTTGATTCCCAGTCAAAAGTTACTAATCTTGAGTAAAACTACACTAACAGACTAATTGTTGAAGCATAATGTGAGCCATAAATTTGACTGAACATCAATTAGTTTTAAATAATTGTTAGTCAAAGGAAACTAGTTTAGATGTAGAGTACAAATCTGCCTTACATAGTCTTATTTGACTAATTCCAAATTTATTACCAATTTGCCCGGCAATCATTGGTTAAATAATTAATTTTTCAGGGTAGGGAAAAGCATTCTATAAAATCTAAATCACTATTTAAAGATTTAATAAAAGTCTAATCCCAAAAAAAATCGTCTTTGGATGGCGATTAAAAATTGAATTTTAAATTTGTTGCAAAAATAAAAACTTGCCCCCGAGATATGGAGATGATGAATGACAATAAAAAAGGTTTGATCCAAAGAAATTATACTGATCCAAGAAAATGAAATTTGTAGATTAGAGTATGACATTTTTTTTGCTAAAAATCTAAAAAAATGAGAAAAAATATTTTTTTTTCACTTAATGATAATAATTTCAAGATATATTGTATGCAATAAACTAATTTTCAATAAAAATTTGGTTTGTCTATCTCTGCACTGCCACCCTTCAAATATGATTAATTCAGACAATAATAAACACAAAAATAAATGTTTGCTTTCTTTATTTGATAGTGAAATTCGGCTATTGCACAGAAAAAATCAGTAATGTTTCTTAGTTTCTCTTATTTAATGGTATGTGCCAGACTTTAACGTAATCAATTACATGGTATTATATTCGTCGGCTTTATTCATTGAAAAATGTAAATATTGAGCCGAAATTTTAGAAAATGTATAAAAATATATAAGGACACGTCTGTCTGGAATATTTGAGTTTTTATTTTGTTTAAATAATGCAATTTTATTAATTCCATTTTAGCTGGGACACTAAAACTCTGTTTTCAGTTACATTGCAAGTTAAAAATGAATAAAAATGCACTACTTAAACAAAATAAAAACACAAATGGGTCACGTGACACTCTGGTACATGCACTTAAGGAATAAGAATAAGAAATGTTTTTTTATAGCTTCTATCTTCGAAAGCAGATGCCAAAAGACAAAATGAGGTAGAGAAAGGTATAAAAATAAACATAATGCTCTTGAACTCTCGCATTCGAAATGGCGGCAATAAGGCTGATATCCTAACCTCAATTTCAACATCTGATTGATATTTATTAGCAGAGTAAACTTAAAACTGATGTTGCAGTACTGATTTCTCAGAATGAAAATAATCATGAATTGAAACCTTGAATTTTCATACTTCAATCTAGACATTTAAAACAGGTGAAAAGTTTGTCGTCAGACATCGCATCGATACAGATCTCAACTGAAACTCTTCTCTAGTCAGTGCGTTTCACAAATCCCTGCGCTTATTTAAACTAAAATTACAAACAGGAGACAATAAAAAATAAATACATTTTCACGAGAAAATGGTACCAGATTTCATTCGGAAAAGCGACAAACCCCTTACTTTTAACGTTAAAATGAATAATTCCCGGCTCGAGTGCCTTTCTGAAATATAATTGTCAGTGAATCTTATCGTGAAGCATGAAACGGAGGCGCACCGGTCCATTCGAGGTTATCCGAGGTGGATCACCCGGTAGGTTATTTGGCTTTATGGTGTGGGGAATATACTATGCCAATATGACGTGGAGGGCTTGTTCACAGCGAGGGTGGTGGTAACCATGGAAACGGCGGCACCCGCGAGTGTCGGCTCCAACGCCACCCGAATCCCTCATCTTCCAACCCCCTAAACCCGCGCAACCCCCGATGCCACCAGTTTCCGATCCCCCAGCAGAGGTGGAACGAGGGTTGGCGGGGCAAAGAGGGTGGTGCGGTGGAAAGGGGGCTCGAAATCACCCCCAAAGCCTCTCCACAACAGATATAGGTAGACAGGGTGCCTACGCCTCCGCGATCAATATGGTGGACAGACGCACCGACACCCCGTAGGGGAAATTCAACTGAATTTACGAAAACATTCCTTTTTTGCGAAGAATGTCACGGTGAAACTAATTCCGTTGTGATGGTCACCTTCCGCCTCGGAACTTTCGCCATTTCGGATGCCTCTGATCCGTTTGTATGACGGGTTGTTATATGCAAGTATGCACTACTGATTCCGAGCGTGAATCACACTAATAATTTTACCGATGGATTGTAATTCTAGAGATAATCAGATTAATGATGGTTTTCAGCATTTAACAAATTTTTAACTATGAAAGAAGTGACACTCTCTAAATATGAATCAGTGAAAGATTCACTGATTGAAATAGTAGTTGGACATTTCACTGATTAATCAGAGATTCCGGAATTTTCACTAATCAATTCAGTAACACCAGAGTAAATCATGCGAGACATAACCTCTAAGTTTTAAATTGAAGCGCTGTTGTTATTCTTTTACTTAAGTAGCAAAAATAATTTTTTAAGAAATAAATTTTTGAATTTTCGAACTGTAGTGTGCTGCATTTACTGCGGGAAAAATATACTCTGACTCGTATAAAAAGTACTTACTTGACGGGTGTGTACATGACAGTCAAATCTTCAAAGTAAAGAAATATGTGAGGTTTTTTGTCATTTAAAAGCATCAAATCTTTTCACATTTTTTAATATTTGATCATATTTATGGGTTTTAAGTTTTTACTATTATTATTTCATTGAATCTACTGAAATCTTATTTTATTATGACTGCTGAATTGACGTGGTACAATGCTGCCAACTCTCAAAAGTGAAACTTTCACTGAATGAATAAGTAACTTTTCACTGGTTGTCAGAGACCGGATTATAGCTATTTGAATCAGTGAGATTTCACTGACAATCAGTGACTTTTCACTGATTCAGATTAGAGAGCACAACTCGTTTTGTTTTCTTTCAAAAAATGTCAAAAAGAGTTCAACAACTAGTCATTACCAACTGGCCGATTTATGTGATAAACAAAAGGAATCAAGCATTAAAAATGTATTAAAGAATATTTAACTTGAACTTCAATTTTAACGAAGTGACACGCATTTTAGAGTTTTAGTTTCAAGTTTATTGGAACAAAAATATGTATGGATGCTCCTGACTAGATCAGAATAATCTTATACCATTCTTAATGTTATGGTGAAAGAAAGTAGATTCCAATTTTTCGTATATTCAGATGGAAAGAAATGTTTGGATAGAATTCATTTCAAATCACGCAATCTCTAGCGATGAAGTATGTTGTTTTTGTTAATAGGAAATTAGGTGATGATTATATTTCCTATTTGAGAAAAATTTTTTGTCCGACCCCCCTGGAAAAGGCGCCATTGCATGCACGTGAGGCAGGTGTAATGTGGTCGCTTCCAGCCCAGTGACGTTCGCACATGCGCACTCCGCCGCCGGGCCAACGTGAAACTTTACGCAAGCTACATAACACTTTACGCCCGCTAAATAACACTTTACGTCCGCTACATAAAACTTGACGCCCGCTACACATACACTGCACCACGGAAGTGAGAATATGAAGGACATTATCTTTATGTTAAAACAAATTGTATCGCTTCACCCCACAGTCTCCCTTCTGCAAAGTACGCTATTTCTTTCACTTATAATTTAAAATTGTAAAGTACACCAAACATCTTTTATCTGCTTAACATGCTTGTATTCAAGAAGGGTAGGACAAAAAGTATGGTGTGTATCAACGGCGTACGGCTATTTTGCCTCGTGCGACTGCCGATCTCGCTTCGCTCGGGCGGCAAGTTCACACTCGTCAAAATAGCCTTCTTTACGCCCTTGATACACAATATACTATTCTACGAAGTTACGAGTATTTGAATTTTGATATATTAAAAAAAAAACTCAAAATTTTCATTAATATTCTATAGTTTCTTGTTTAATTCAGATATTCCAATTTTCTTTTTAGATTCTGGCGAGTTTTGTCATATGATCATAAAAATGTGCACATCTAGAAAAGTTCTACAAACAATACCTCTTGCACTTTTGTGACATTTGACATTGTTTACGAGAACAATACGAAAATTATATTCTGATAAACAAAAACTCTGTTGAATTAACAAATGGTTTGGCCCACGTAAAGATAATGAAATTATTTTCTTATATAAGCACAAACTTTTAAACAATATTGCAAAAAATAAGCAAGGTGGGGTTTTCCAGGAAGCCTTCTTTTCATGTTTTCAAAATTTGAAGAGAAAAATATATATAAGATTTTCAACATTTAACAAATTTTTGAATTGGAAAGAAGTAACACATATTCATATTGATTTCTTTAAAAAAATGTGAAAAAGGGTTCAATGATTAGTCATTGCCAATTGGCCGATTTATGTGATAAATTCATTTTTAAATTTCATTTTTTCCAACATTTAAAAAAAAATTTCTGTTAACACAAGGAAGGCATCTTATCTGTTTTATGGGGGTTGAAAATTTTGGAGGACTAGACCATTTCTTTTTCTAAAAATATAATTTTCTAATTTTTTGTTAGTGAACGATGACGTCTCTTTCTTAAAAATTCAATCACAAAAGAGCAAGAGGCATTTTTTGTAGAACTTTTCTAGATGTGCAAACTTTTATGAAGGATATATTCCTTATTGAGAATCAAATTGAACAAGAAATATTGGCCAAAAATTTAGAAATAAATAAAAAACTGTATATTTTTAAAGAAAAAATTGTGTTTTTTTTAAAACATAGATGTCAAAATTCAAATACTCGTAACTTCGTGGATTTTTTGTTCTTAAATCGGAAAATGCGTGTCGCCTAATTTCCTCTAAAAATAATATCTTTTGATCTTCGTTTCTAACTGTATAGGATAATGTCCTACGTAAAAATTAATTTTTTCTATAAAAATATACGAATTGCTTATTTACATATTTTATTACAAGAATACATAGCTCAGACTTTTTTAATAAGTGAATCATTTCTAGTGATACCAGTAGCTACGGTTTTAGAATTATGAGACATTTTTCTTTGAAAAGAAAATGAATAATCTGTTTACGATTAAAATGTGCGAATTTATGATTTTACTAAGAACGATTTTAATCTCAGTATGATATTATATTTATTGAAAAAAAATTAAAGCACTGAAGGTATAAGTCTAAGAAAACAATTTTAGACGTATATTTTTATATGATTGAACAGGATTTTTTCCGACAAACATCCATGGAAGAAAAGTGAAAATTTGCAATAACGCTTCCTTGACCCAGGATTCGAACCCAGGATATTGTGAATACTCGATTAACGTACTAGAATATATCCCAAGCACGCTAATATCCGAGCCACGTGACATCCTGCTAGAGAGAACTAATATTTCTTATATAAATGGCTGATGTAAACTGATCTCCTCAAATACAATGTACCAGGCATATTTACCAGTGTTACATGCTTATTTGGGCAGAGAAATAATTATATCAGAAGTTGTCAATCCTTTCACACGATTCATAAACTATTTTAAACTTTATTTGATTGAAGAGTTCCCCTATTTTAATGTATCATGAATTCTAATGTAAAATCATTGACCTCTTGTCTGAATGAACTTGGAAAATTTACATTCTGAAGATGTGCGAAATGGATGTTTTATAAAAACGGCTTCTTTGCGTGATCAATATGAATTGCGAATTGCTGCACTACTACGATAGCTTTGAAAATATATTTATTGTCTAAAGTTTGAGACCAATGTTTTTTTAATGTATAGAAACAAAATTGTCATAAACTTAAGAAAACGAAATATATACATTATAAATGTCATGACATAAAAGGTGTTAAGTTGTCTCAAATAAAAATACAATTCTTTACTTTAGTTACGTTTTGCTAATGATTGAAGTAATCTCTGCTGGTATCAGCAGACATCTTACATTATGTTTTTTTCCTTGCAAGATTCTTTCAAGATAAAACAACTTTTTATCTTTTTGAAGACACAATTAATAAGAGCATATTTTAAGAGATATATAATATGAACAAAAGTAGAATATAAGGCATTCGTATTTTCTTTATGTGCACATACAAACACACAGTGAGATTCGGACACATGACAGCGTCAATTCTCAAATTATGATATAGGAACGTACCTAAGTATTTTGATATAGGGAAAATTTATAATTTAACCAAAGTGAGAAAAAATTATACATTCTTAATGAAATATACTATTGAATCAATAAACCTCGTTCAAAGCAGATATTTTATTGATTCAAATGTATATTAGTCTACCGAATTTATAGTACCACTATTGAACCGAATAGCGCTGCTATAAATTCTATAGTACCCATATACATTTAAATCAATAAAATATCTACTTTTGAACGAGATTATTCATTGACTCGATACACTGTTAGAAAAATCTCTACTAAATTTAGTATAGATGTAATGGAAGCAAAAATGCATAACATGAAATTAAATTTAGTATACCAGCGTACAGTAAATTTAGTATATTCATACTGAATTTAGTATACACGTATATCCAATTTAGTATACGCGTGTACTAAATTCAGTATAAATATACTAAATTTACTGTACGCTGGTATACTGAATTTAATTTCATGTTGTGCATTTTTGCTTCCATTACATGTATACTAAATTTAGTAGAGATTTTTCCAACAGTGTATATACACTTTAATTTCTGAAGTTTAATCAATTTGATTTTTAAATAATAGTTTGA
Source organism: Andricus curvator (assembly GCA_932195095.1). Classification (NCBI taxonomy): domain Eukaryota; kingdom Metazoa; phylum Arthropoda; class Insecta; order Hymenoptera; family Cynipidae; genus Andricus; species Andricus curvator. Next base: position 89,348 of record CAKNYM010053191.1, on the reverse strand, counting down.
TTTATTCCTTCGAGATGTTGAAACTCATAATATTAAGTTTCAAAGTCAACAGCTTTTAATTTAAATTAACGCAGTGTCTCGTCGTCCCGAAATTCGGGATGAGCTTGGCTAGTCGTCCCGAATTTTCGGATGGGGGCGGGAAGGCACCCCTGTGATTGGCCATAGAAATAATGTTGGTGAAACACCTACCCCTTTTCCAAAGTCTCGTGGGGGCGGGAAGGCACCCCTGTGACTGGCCACATAAATAATATTGGTCCAACCTCCCTAATTTTTCGGGACGACTAAACACAGCCTTAAATTAAATATAAAATTGGAAACATTAGATAAAAATGCAAACAATTCTGAAACAATATCACCATCTAGTTACTCTTCCTTAATTGAAAATTTGAACACTAGACTTATTGCTAAATCATATTGTTTTATATATTTTCTTAATGATAAAAAATAATTTAATTGAAACCATTTTCCGAGACATTATAATTAAAAAAGAAACCATTGTTGCTATATTTAAAAAGATGTATAAGTAATTAAAGACATTGTAGATAACAATTTGGATTGAGATAACCTCAAAAAATTATTATCTCATCTGAAAACATATATCAAAAAGGTTAGACTATTAATTTTAATTTTGTGTTTGATATTTCAAACAATAATTAAAAACGATTTTTATAACTTGCAGAAAAGTTTAAAAAGTTTAAGTTTAAAATGCCTTGATAAGGACTTGATATCAAGTCGAAACATGTTGGCAATTAATAAAATTTAATTTTAAATATAAAAAAACGGGACAGGCCTACAAAATGTATTATTTGTAAACACAGTATTTCGATAGATCGAGTTTTTTCAATTTTCTTCTTTCACATTTAATGAATGAATAAACAGAAGAGTGAATGGACTGCAATTCGCTGAATTTAGTTTTTCGTCACGCAATGAATTCGATACAGTTTAAACCACACCGACCCTCGATTTAATATTGCCATGAAATAATACTGTCGATATTTTGATGCGCAGCGACCTCAGGTGTACAAACAGACCACGGGCGAATTGTTGAAGACTCACGAGTTTAATCTTTTGCTTTGAGCAATTATATTCGATTTCCAACCGAACAACAGTATTCCAATTTGTGTCTTGTAAATTCTTTGCACACATACCAAACATCAGAATACTTTTTCTGTAAAAGTAGTTTCAACTTCAAAACCCCATGTCTTCCTCAAGAGAATTAAATATGATACACGTCAAATTTTCCATCTTTTAAATTGAGTTTTCCTAACTTTTTTTAAGCTTTCAAAAAAAAATGTTATTATTTGAAGAAAAAGTCAGAGGACACAAAGACAGTTGGTCTTTTGAAACTCGAATTGTATGCCAGCGGCGAATGGGCAAGCGTTTGGGCGGCTTCTCCGGTTTCAACCGTCTAGCCGCTTTCAGCACACCTCGTGTGCTGAAGGCCGTCTCGCAATAATAATGATCATCATAGGACATTTATTATCAGCCGCTTTCTTTGCTTCATTCCAGACTCGAGGACTTGAAAAAAAAAATTATAGTGACTCACTCTTTTTTATCGAAGACGGTTATGTTTTTATTGAAGGGACACATCCTTCGAGAGGACAATAACAAACACTTCATCCCATCCAACATAATACCCAACATATCTAACAACCACTTAAACTGATAATACAGAACTCCATCTGCTTATATTCCTCGTTATATTCACCAATGATTAAAGTTCCAGTCCAAACTTAATAAGAAAATTTTCTTTTATTTGACGACTTTTATTTAGGCCTGCAAACTTCATTAGAAAAAAATGGTTAAAAAGTGATTTACCAGATTATGATCGGCGATGTTCGGCTATTGTGACTGGGGTGGTAGACTGCTTGAGTTCAAACAAGTTCTTTAAAACTATATCTTTTGTCTACAAATAATTATAATTTTTCTCAGTACGTTATCATTCCTAATCCTTTTGTCCACCATATGTCTCACTCCGTATTTATTTCTAAATGTAAATTCAAGTGGATCAATATATGTTACCATATCGAGATATTATAGAGTTGATTATACATGTGATATATTCCTCGTTTAATATGAATGTCCATCCTGGCAGCGATTATATCTATACGTTGTGTCAATATTCACTATCTAACACCGTCCTCAATGCATATAACATGGAGGAATGGTGCTTTAATTTAGTTTATAGTTCAGGGTATAGTGTACCGTACACAGTATGGTAATGGCCGCCTCACCGCCATATCCATATCCATAAACCGAGATGGGTTAGGTAAGCTCGAATCCGGAAATTAGCAATGCAACGAGCCGTATATGCTCCTGCATTCAGTGCTTGGCCAATCGAAACCCTGCGGCACTCTATGAAGCCTATCAGATCCCTTACATGTTCCCTAACCATTTACACGTATTCAAGCAATCGGATTTGATATACAGGGTGACCCTTTCGCAAAGACCTTCCTACTTTCCGTGACACATGCATCAATTGCAAAACCACTTCCAACGTCCCTTTCATTCCTGCTCATCTAATTTTCATCAACAACTGTTCAGTTCCAGACTTTGATGTCATATTGTCAAGCTAGTGGCCATTATATATTTATAAGAGTTATTTTGAAAAATATACCTCTCTAGATGGTCATATTTGTTTTCCCTTTGATATTATAGCATCTAAGATTAACTTATATATATATACATATATAATGTAGAATTTTATAATGCGCCATTTCGACCTTTCAGAGAACGTAACTGAAAATTACAATTACAGTTACAATCCCAGAATAGCACCCGAAAAAACAGAAGGAATGTAGGTAGAGCCACTTTGCAGTTGAATGAATATAAAATTTCCGGTCTTTTTCGGCTTTTGAACAATTAGGGGCCATCCACATATTACATAACGTTTTTGGGGGAGGTAGGGTTCAAGAAATGATACGTATACGTATTTTGTAAATGTAATAATCCTTTTTTAACTAAAATAATGTAAGATGGTAGGCAGGAGAGAAAAGAATTATTTTATTGAAGTATGTGTCAAAGTTAAGGTACCCTACCAGCATAACCCGTCATTTAAAAAAATGTACATATCACTTTTGGCCACCACAAAGGAATTGAATGTTTTTAAAATATGAAAAATTAAAAATGTTTTCTATGGATTCAAAACTTATTGCGGATTTTTTATATGCATAGTTTTTGATAAAAAATAATAATATAATATCATATGCTAGAAAAAGTAATTTTTGATCAAGTTAGACTTTTTACGAAATAATAACAGAAATTACGTTTCTTGTATTTGGTTAATGTGATACTTATTGTCTCATGTTTTCAAAGTATTTTTCATAAAATTAGTTCTGCTCCAACAGAAAAATCCAAAATCCAAAAATGTAATTTTTTTTTAATATTCAAAAAAGGCTCTGTCTAGTCGTGCCAAAAAATTCGGGGAGTTGTAAAAGGGGATGGACTAGTCGTTCCGAAAATTCGGCACGAGACACTTCATAAAAAAATTCTAAATCCATAAAAAATGATTTATTCTTAGGTATGATCTTATGTTATTATTTGTTATCGAAAACTGTACGTATACAAAATTGGCAATGATTTTTAAACATGTAGAAAACGTTGTGTTTCTAGTGAAAATATTAAATTACTGAAAGTTACGTAACGGTGGGGGGGGGGGCATTGCCTATTGTTAAAGTAGCGTTACAAGAGGGGTGGGAGGGTCCAAAATCGTCAAAAAAGCGTAACGTAATGTATGGACGATCCCTTCCTTAGGTCATTTAAATTTCAAAATTTAGGCCTTTAAAACTAAACAATTTATAATAACTGTACAATGTGCAATTAACAATGCCTTCAAACAGAAATGATTCAAATTGAGAAATTTCAAACTAAGTTCATTTAAAATTAAAGCCATACAAATTAAAAAAATTTACTTATACTTTCAATTTAAATTTCTTCTATTAAAACGCGTTCCGTTTAAAATTATTTAGTATTGAACACTTCAAACTTAAAATTTCGGAAGTATTAAGGCTTTAAATGTGAAATAGAATGGAGGAATAAAAAAGCGGATTAACATCAAAACTGTTCAAAACAGTTTTTTCAAAACTTTAGGCTTCAAACTAAAAATTGACCCACTAATACGGTCTTCCATTTGAAACAGTCCCATTTTTAATAGTTTAATTTTAAAATATTGCATCTGATATGGCTGAATTTGCAAGAATGTCAATTATATAAATTCCAACTATTACTGCCGTGATTTGGGAAAACACCGTTAACTGCAAAATGAACGAAGCCGAGAAAATCGACGAAAACTGTTCGAATCTTTATTCGCGTGTATCGCGGATTCTTATTCATTTTCTGCATTTTTTTTGTTGTTCTTGACTAATTTGCATACGATCTTTTCATTTTTGCAAGAAAAATTGTTAAAAAATGTTGATTAATTATCTAAAATGCAGTTAACGGTGTTGATTGGGATGCTGAAATTCGAGAAAACGCCGTAACGGGCAGATACGGCTCTCTTCGAATTACGGACCTCAGAAATAGGCCTGCCGTGATTTGAGAGAACGCCGTTCACGACAAAAGAATATGAATGAGTGGAATTATTATAAAATATTAGTCAATTATGAAATTGTAATTATTATGAAATATTGCATATAAGATTATTATTAATATCCATAATTGTTTTATCTTTTTTGCGCTTGTTTTTAAATCAGCCAAATAGATATTAATGTTATCTATTTCAATAAATTGGAAGTCGGTACTAAAAAAAACCGGATATATATATA
>CAKNYM010053191.1:61007-84185 GCA_932195095.1 Andricus curvator | reverse complement strand
ATAAGAATGTTATAAGTTTTATTAAATTTCATTAATAATAAATAATACGAAATTCTAGCGGAAATAATGCATGTTTATTTATTAAATGTACATAAATTCCGAATATTTGCAGTAACAATCAAACACGAAATTATTGACTGAAAATGAAGTGATTTTAAACATACTTGGATTATAATCATATAATCAAATTCCACGTTATAATCATAAAAAATTAAATATTATAAAATACATTTTTTAAATGTTAATTTTGAAATAAATGACTAAACATAATATGACTAAACATATATCGATCGAGAAATCGATAAATAAAGAAATCGATATATTTTTGAATTTGAAAACCAATTAAAAGTATTAAATAAAACAAATTTTTTTAAACAATTTCATTAATTTTCTTTGAAAATTTCCAATTCACTTTTTCCACTTTAAACAATTGAAATGATTTACAAACATTATTTTTACTTATTACATTTTTTAACAATATAGCTTCTTTTTAACTTAAGACTGTTAATAATTATAACAAATACAGACTTTCAATAGTAAATTTGCATTTTGCAACTAATAATAAGTGCAGATACGGCGTTTCTCGAATCACAAACCTTTTTTCTCGGGGTTCGATGATTCCGGAGAACGCCGTAAGCACTTACGGACCTCTCTGAAATCACGAAGGCTGGAAATCGCCGTCCAATAATTTTGGTAAGGTCCGTAACTACCCGTTACGGCCTTTTCTCGAATTTTGACGTCACGTATTTAGTCGTCTCTGATTTACGCCTGCAGTTAACGGTCAGATACGGCTCTCTCTCAAATCACAACTCGACAATCTTTGCAGTTAACGGTGTTTTCCAAAAATTATGCAATAATTATTTTTAAAGTTATTAACAATTTAAAAAAATTATTTTAATAATCAGGTGTATCTTTTTATCACGATTCCAACGATATAAAAAACTCATTTTTCGATTTTTTGCAGTTAACGGTGTTTTTCCAAATCACGGCAGATTAGGACTTTTAATTTAAAACAAAGGGCCTGGGGGGATAAACATGTAAAAATGGCCTCCGCACCTATCAAGCCTATATTGGCACCATATATTGACATCTATGTTAATATAAAGTCCTGGAAATTTCAACCTTAAAATTTCATTTTTTTGGGAGATATGGAGGGGTGGGGAGTAAAATTTAAAAAAGGGGTTTTCTCGAAAACGGCTGAACCGATTTTGACGAACATAATGTATGTTGTGTTAACCAAAAAGACTACTTTCAGAAAAAAGTTTGGATTTTTTTGGATAAAAAATAGGGGTAAAAAAAATGCTTTCAAATTTTGAAAATATTTTTTTGAGCTTATGTTTTAGAGGTACACCTCCAATTTTTTTCCAAAACAAACCTTGAAGTGTCTGCTTGCACATCGAACTCCACTGTTCGGTTGACACTTTATTAGTTTAATTAAGCGGCCGGCTGGAATAATGGTGCACTTGTATTTTAAGGAAATACTTATTTTTCATTTATTTTGTACATAACATTATGAAAAACAAATGCGCATTTTTAAAACGTTACCCTGTAGTGAAATTACGATTGCTGTGATATTACGTGAGACACCAAACGAAATAGTTGAAGAATATTCATGAAAAAAAGTTGGAAAAGAATGTTAGTATTCTGATATAAAGTATTTAAATAACAATCGTCTGCAGTTGGCCTATAAAAATGATAGTTTCCAGAGTTCACCACGAGGAGGTTGCAATACGATTTTGAACTCCTTATTAGGGTGCTTTTTGAGTGTGAGACCCCTCGCCTCTCACAAAACGAGGTGCTTTTTTAGTGGGAGTCCTCTCGCCCCTCACAAAACAGGGTGCTTTTTGAGTGTGAGTCCCCTCGCCTCTCACAAAACGGGGTGCTTTTTTAGTGTGTATCCCCTTGCCTCACACAAAATCGAATACTTTTTATGTAATTACTTCTTTTAATCTTCATCACTGTCACTTTCAATTACTGGAATGTACATTTACCTCGACATTTGCATGTGTGAAGCGAAAAACCAGAAACACCAATGCTGTTAGGCCGATATCTCAAGAAGCATCTATATTATTATTATTATTATTATACCATTAAGCCATTTCCCTTTCGGGTTAGGCGTGACTTGCTCGGTTGGAAAATAGTAGTGTGTATATGGGTATATAGGCATAAATTAGGTAGGTATATAGGTATGAGGTAGATAGGTATATAAGTGTTAGGTATAGATATTTTAGATTGATCTGAAATTCTCGTGTAATTTATTTAAATGACACGTTTATTCCGCAACACTGCTCCGACCCAGGTTGTTGATCAATCTCTCTAGCGATCACCCCAAGTGAAGAGCCTCACAAAATTGTTATGTATGGTTCCCCACTTGGGCCCATTAGTATCCAAGGTCTTTGTTTCAGGCGTCATTCATTCTATTGTCACTCTGCTTACAAACTAATTGTCGCCACACTTTTATGTCCTGGCATACTACACTAGCTTCCTTCACGTCCATGCATTTTTTCATGCAAGCTCTTGTGTTTCTATGGCTTCTTATGTCTACGGATTAATGTCTCATTTACAGATTCTAACCATTCTTTCGGCGGTCTACCTCTGGACATTCTGCCATTTACTTTACCTTTATACACTTGTTTTGTCAGTCGTTCATCTTTCATTCTTTCAAGATGTCCGAACCATCTTAACTGATTTCTTCCCCATATGTCAACTAGTGTCTCTCCTGTACCACATTCTTTGAGGATTGTCTCGTTTCGGACTTTGTCCATCAGTGTTTTTCCGCATATTATGCGCAGAGGTTTCATGCCGATTGCGTTAATTTTACTCCTGTCCTTTTCTTGACAGGTCCATGTCTCGCTACCGTATAGTACAGTCGGTACGAATATAAAATTATGTATGGCCATTTTAGCTTTTTTTGATATGTTTTTATTTGTTAGGATGGACCCTGCTCTACCGATAACCTGCTTACCCTTATTTATGCGCCTATCTAACTCCTCATCTATTTTTCCGTCGCTAGTGAATAGACTACCTAGATATACGTACTTGTCAAACTGTTCTAATCTCTCATCATTTAGGACAATGTTGCATATTGTTTTCTCACTGTTTCCCTCAAACACCATGATTTTTGTTTTATTTACGTTAATTTTGAGGTCCATGTTCTTCATGCTTGTATTAAGTTTATTCAACATTCTTTGCAAGTCCTCGATTGATTCTGCCATAACAATCTTGTCATCTGCGAAAGCTAACCCACGTACCTTGACTGTTTCGAGATCTACACCTTCTTCATCGAAGAGGGCAGTTCTTAGACACTTATTCATGAATATGATAAATAGCCACGAGGACATAACGCATCCTTGTTTCATAATGCCTTGCATAATATCGAACCAGTCACTCAGTTTTCCATTTACCCTTACACTTGCTATACTACCTGTATATATTGTTTTTATTGCTTGTAGGAGCCCTTCATTTACTCCGTACTCTTTAAGGACTTCCCAAAGTTTATTTCTATTTACTTTGTCAAATGCCTTTTCTAGGTCAATAAATGCACAGAAAACTTTTTTTCCTAATCTCAAGCTTTTTTCTGTGATCTGTCTTAGGCTAAATATCTGATCTGTACATGATCTTCCTGGCATAAATCCACTTTGGACTTCCCATATCTTTTTTTCTGTGATTTCCATTACCCTACGAATAAGTATTTTTGAGTATATTTTAAGTACGGTACTTAGTAGGCTGATACCTCTGTAATTACTGCAGTTGCTTTTATCCCCCTTTCTTTTGTATATTGGTACGATAATCGCTTTTTTCCAATCGTCTGGGACTTCTCCCGTCTCGAAACATAAATTTATCAATTCGCACAACCTGTGAGGTATGTACTCGCCACCGTATTTAAGCATTTCAGCGCTAATACTGTCTACACCAGCAGCCTTTCCGTTTTTCAAGTTCTTTATTATGTCTTTGACCTCAGTGACACAGACGTTTTCAATTGGGTTTTCTAATGCATTATGTTCTATGTCGCACTTTTGTTGTCCTATAGCTTCACCTCCTAATAGTTCTTTAAAAGAGTCTTTTAAAGCGTCTACTATCTCGTCTATATCATATAGCATTTCACCTTTGCTGTTTCTCATGCTGGCAAACTCTGTACTTTTACTTTCCTTCAACTGTTTATATAATAGTTTCATAATTCCTTCAAAGTAGTTTTGTTCTCTTCTTCTGTTCTGATTTTTTCTTTACTCTCCTTGGCTAGTCGTTTAATTTTCCACTTTTTGTCTTTGTAATCATTTTTGAGTCTATTTCTCTCCTCATCGCTAAGACCTGTCATGTTTAATGTTCTCTTGTGCGCTTTTTTCTTTTCTTGCTGGGCTGCTTGAATTTCATCATTCCACCACGCATCACCAGACTTTCTTCCTACCACTGCCGTACCACACACTTCAATTGCAGTTGTAACAATGATATCCCGTAATAAAGTCACTTTCAATTACTGGAATGTACATTTGCATGTGTGAAGCGACAAACCAGAAACACCAATGCTGTTAGGCCGATATCTCAAGAAGCATCTGTATGCTGTGCGAGAAATAAGACGAGATGGAACTTTCAATTTGAGTACATTTGATTGGTCTTTAACGTACTGAATCTTCAGTTTCCCATCTTTATCCACCATTTCTGCCAAATATGATATCGCTTGGCTCAATTGGTATGAACCAGTGAATAAGATCTTCAAATCTCTTTCCGTCATTTCTGGGAAATCTAAAATATCATCAGATGTTTGGTTTTTGTTTTTCATAATGTTATGTACAAAAGAAATGAAAAATACGTGATTCCTTGAAATACAAGTGCACCATTATTCCAGGCGACCGCTTAATTAAACTAATAAAATGTCAACCGAACAGTGAAGTTTGATGTGCCCGGCTGGAGCGAGAGTGTGCTGTGCGGTATGCATGATTTTCATCATTTTTCGCCTGACTCAATACCACGAAAAATCCGACAAAAATGTATGTTGAAGCAGACACTTCAAGGTTTGTTTTGGAAAAAAATTGGAGGTGTACCTCTAAAAGATAACCTGAAAAAAATATTTTCAAAATTTGAAAGCATTTTTTTACCCCTATTTTTTATCCAAAAAAATCCAAACTTTTTTCTGAAAGTAGATTTTTTGGTTAACATAATATATATATATATATATATATATATATATATATATTGAGGGCGTTATATGATATATTTTGTTCGTCAAAATCGGTTCAGCCATTTTCGAGAAAAACCCATTTTTTTATTTTACTCCCCCCCCCCCCCATACCCCCCGAAAAAATGAAATTTTAAGGTTGAAATTTGCAGGATTTTATATTCACATAGATGTCAATATCTGGTGCCAATATAGGCTTGATAGGTGCGGGGGCCTCTTTTACATGCTTATCCCCCCAGGCCCTTTGTAAAATCTATATCGGCTCAATTCATAATTGTTGAATTTCAAATAATACTTTACTTTAAACTTACAAGTTCATGTTTCATGGTAATAAACTTCCAATACATTTACTGTAAACTTATCAGATAAATTTTTAACACTATAATTTTATTCTCTTTTTCAGAGAACTTTGGCTTCTAATCTTACATTTTTTTGACAAAGCATAATTCCGAGTAATAATGCAAACAAGAAGAAGAAAGGCGAGGAGGGTAAGAAGAAGAAACAAAGGCTTGACTTCGGTTTGCACGTACGTTCAGGGAGCTACTTCAGTGTTTCTCCTTAAACTACGTTTCCCTCCTTTCCTCTCCTTGTTTTTTTCTTTTCTTTCAGAGTCTAAAGCTTCGCAGGAGCGAAGAACGAAGATCTCGCCCGGCTGCACTGCGGAACTAAGGGAGGCTCTTCTCTAGTTTCGCGGAGTGACTCGTCTAACAAGTTACTACTAACGAGCTCCACTTTTTTACTGGTAGAATGCAAACTAAAAAAGGGCGAAGCAAGTGAAGAAGGGAGTAAGGCTCCATATTGCAATAGTTATGACTCACTGCAAACACTAGTGCATTGAGAAAAATATCAAAGGAATTTAAGAAAATGTGACGATGAGGTCGTTAAAATAACTAGGAGAGGCTACTGTGAAAGGGGTCATCAGGCGGAGGAAGAATAATGGCATACAAGAATAAAAACAGGGAAAAGGAGACATTTTTACAGCAAAAAAAAAGATTTTGGAAATTGAAATGGGAAATTTTCGATTTGAAGTACTATATTTTTGAACTTCCAAAAACCTTCAAGTTGGTACAAATTGAATTTAAAGTCTTGGGATAAAAAGAGATATGCCTGAGGTATGTAGTGAGACTAAAAGGGGTGGATATATCGTAGGTAATGAAATTTTGAGAGCGACTGTACGCCACTTATGTCGCTTGAGCGAGTATGGCCAACATGGGAGACCCCCTACACGGCATTGACTATTCCTATGGGGTGGTAAATATGGCCACTCTAATGGCGCCTGAACGCCGTTTCTCTTTCCAACGCGTTCTAACAACGCAAGAAGTACTTCCGCCATCACAAAGCCTTATCGCGAATCGCTCTTTGCATCTTACATTGTTGAAAGATGCGGTTCTCTTTGTACAATGTATATTACATGCACCGGAAATCGATAAATTGACGGAGGGCGTTCTTGAGGTGAAAATACTTCCTGTACTTGAATGAGGATTGATGTTTAAATTCAACATCTCTTTATATTTTTTATTTATGTGCAGAATAATAAACGTTTCAAAGAAATATTTCGTCTTTGGTTAAAATAAACTTAATTTAAAAAAATTTATTCTACAGATTTTCAATTGTAGCTGATGTCAAGTTATACAAACACACTGACAAAGAATTAAAAATGAGAATCATATGAGAAGACGCTTTCTTGCTTATGTATTTCAGAATTTTGTTCAGATGGAATTTAAAGTTTAATTAAAAATTCCATAAACCTACGTTAATTTCAAACGAAAGCGTTCAAAATTGACAAATTTGTTAAGGCTAGTTTAAATCAACTAGTTCAAATTTTACCAATTTCAAATTGCGACGTTCCAAATTTGAAAAATTTCAAATTGAAGCATTTTCAAAACAACAATTTAAATTGGAATTCTGACAAAATTAATAATTTTGTACGGAAAGTTATTCAGAATTCAATATGATATTTTACGCGCTTAAAAGACTACAATTTTTATTTTGAAATCATGAATAGTACACAATTTCAAACTTAAGACATTTGAATTTAAACAACCTGCAATTTTAAGTCATAATAATGTGCCTTACATAATCCACAAATAAAAAAGTATAAAATCTTGCAATTTCAATTTATAATATCCAAACTTTAACAACTTCGAATTGGAAAACAAATTGAGAATAAAATCTTAGATTGAATAATTACCAAAGGAGAAGTTTAAAGTTAAACAATTTCCACTTGAATATGCATTTGATATTTAAAAATGAAATAAAAATTTCTAATCGCAAATGATAAGATTTGTAAAATCTTTATTCTAAGCCTCAAAAACTAAATAAGGAAACATTTTAATAGTTCAAAAATATACAATTGAAAATTGGAAGACAAGCGATAAAAATTAATACGTTCGATTTTTAAGTAGTTTAAACAGATCAATTCAAAATTTTTAAATATATAAGCCCAAGAATCCAAGACGAAGCATTTCATATATATTGATTCTATATTAGAAGAGATGTTGTAAAAAACAAAATAAATATTTTAATGATTTAAAAAAAATCGAATAACTTCCGAAGTGATTAACATTTCTCAGGGTGAGGGACGGTTATGGTCCTCTTACGATGGGGGAGGGTTCAAGAAATGGTACGTCAAATTTTTTAAATGCAATAATTAGGAAAAAAATTCTAAAGTAATATAAGAGCTCTTATATTATTTTGGAATTTTTGTTATTTTAGAGTTTTTTTTTTAAATATTTGTTTTAAATTCAAGAAACCGTTCCTTTACCATAATTTTTTTCATTTAACAAAAAATGACTTCAAAATGAAAAAAATAATTTTAGATTAAAGAACTATGTATATTGGAAGCAAAAACTGATCCTGTGAGCCAAAGAAATTTCTTTAAATCAAGCGAAATTTCTTTGAATCAAAGAAACTTTTCTTTGACTGAGAGGCAATGAATATTTTTTTTTATTCAAAGAAATTTTCATTAATTCAAAGACTCTTTTTTCTGAGTGAGGGTAGGGAGGAGTTAAGCAAATTATTTTTTGAAATCTGGTTTTGCCGTATGTATAAAAGTTGAGGTATCCTTTTAGGATAACTCGTTACTTAAAAAATGTACATACAACTTTTAGCCACCACATAGGAGTTAAAAGTTTTTAAAGTTTGAAAAATTAAACATATTTTCTATGGGCTTGAAAATTATTGCGAATTTTTTATCTGTAAAGACTTTGATAACAAATAATAATATATAATCGCATTTTAGAAAAAGTTATTTTTGTTTAAGTTAAAATTTGTTGGAATACCCCCAAAAGTTACGTTTTTTTATTTGGTTAAGAGTTGTAATAGTTTCTGTAAACGAAACGAGAAAAGATACGTGTTACAATGTGTGCGTGTGTGTGTGTTGGGAAGGGGGGGTGTCATTGCCTATTGTAACGACAGCGTTACAAGGGGGATGGAGGTTTCAAAAATCGTCCAAAAAAGCGTTACGTAATACATAGACGACCCACAATGAGTGTAAAAACTTGGAGAATTGATATGAAATCAAGAAACTTAAACGCGCAGGTCAAAAATACTTAATTCGAGTGACATGTGGAACTTCTAAAATTGATCCTAAGTAACATAATCTCGTTCTATCCATGAAGTGTTTGAATTCACATGGAGATTCACGAGAAAAAATTGTTGCCACACAAAAAGGGTTAGTTAGTTTTACCCACGAAGTAGTTGTCGCAGTAATACCATCTTTACTAACAAAAAGCTCGTTTATCCTGATAAACCATTTTTTCTGTGCAATAACATATCAAAAATATCTCGAATTTATTGAAAATTCCTATAAGATTTGGAAAAGCGGTAAACCCGTATAAATAGAATTCCCAGAATATGCAACCATAGAATTGCTCACTGCATTGACAACCAGAACGAAGACTTCAATACCAATCTAAATGAGAGGATTCGATTAAATGCAGAGAAATCTCCTGGTAAAACAGCCCGGTGAAGAGACCCACTAAAGCTGTGTGTGTAGGTAGCTATATAGAGACCTTCGACTAGGAATTCAGGGAGATTCAAAGATCGAAACCCTTCAAAGATTCAGCAGAATACTGGCATGCGTTTCCTTTTCACCCGCTCACTTCTCGTCTCTTTCTATCCTGCATGGATTTGAAAACGAAAAGCCCAGGGCACAAAGAACAAAAGAGAACGAACTCGGGGTGCTCTCTTCTCATAAAGGCACAAAAGTACATCTCGTGCTCGAGGAGACCCCACGATCTATTTGGTAAACAGGCAAACGGATGGGCGAACGAATCCACGCACCGATAAATGGGCATACATACAGACAGGCATGGATAGACAGAAATACAGACATATAGACAGACAAGCAGACAGATAGATAGACCGATCGACCGATGAACAGACAATGCCGCTCATCGCTCGATGGACAAAGCAGCTATTGCGTAAACACTCCAAACCTGCCGACAATAGGAGAAAATATAATACAGCGAATCTCACTGCTTCTAGATTACCCGGATAACCACGGAACTTCTGTGTTTCCGATGTAGTCTTGTACTCTTCTTACTATTGTCGTCGATCCGCGATGCTTCGGGCGAGATAGAATTCAGAGGATGCGAAAAGGAAAGAGAAAACGTTTCGACTTTGATTGTCGGTGTACCTATTTCGATTTCTCCATTTGTAGGTGCCTTATATTATTATATCTTCGAGTGCGTGTTTCCCGTATGAGTAAACTTGCACCCGAGGCGATGCTTTGTGGGTAGGAGAAGAGAATAGGATGTTGCGGTTTTCAAATCCCTGGTTAGGAAAGAAATCTGGAAAGGAAACTCAATGCTGTCCTGTCCTGTCCTGCCCTGTGTCGTGAAAGAAGCAAAGAAAATTCGAAACAGCCCAAAGCAAAGGTTCAAATTCTGAAAATTGCCAGGATTGTTTGCCGGGTGAATGAGAGAATTCTATTCGTAATCGAAAAGAGAAACATGGTTCGAACTGGAAGGAGAGTGAGGTGTCCTTTCAGTTTGAAGTGTAAGCTTGTACAAATTATGGTCTTCCTTCTGTATAATAGAACAATCTATAAACGTTTTTTAAGCATGTTAAGTACAGGGTCCTCTTTGAAGTTGAACTATACTGCTGTTCGATTTGGATCCAGATATCTATACGTTTTATCTTGATAATATTAATTGGTAGGTATTCGAATGCACTAGCATTCGATTGAACCAAACAACATTTGAACCAAAACAATTGAATGTGACTATATTTTCATGAGTTCTAAAAGAATCGTCAAATATCATTGACTGAGGTTGACGCTCACTAGCGATATTTTTCAAAATAAGAGTAACATTCGATTAGTTTGGTTCAAATGTTCTTTGATTAAATCCAGTGTTATGCCAACTGAAATTGGCTACCTTGGGTCTCTTTTTAAGAGGATGCCGAAAAGAGCAGTTTTCGATCTTGATAGTTGATCTATACATTATTAATAAAGCTTAAATTATTAAAATTAGAACGTTTAAAATGTGCACCGCTTTACGGATTTGGTCTAATTAGAATTTGTTTATAATTCGTAATAATTGAATTTTTTAGATTTTAAACTCTTGATCACAAATATTTAAATCTTGTAGGTTCAAAATTAAAAATGTCTAATTTTGATAACTACAATTTTTAAGTTTTACATTTTATACGTTTTCATTTTTAAATTTCTAAATTTACATGACCTTTAACTTCAGATTGCACAGTTTGAACACTAGGATTTCAAAATATGAAAATTGTTCAACTTTAATAGTTTTTAATAGAGTAAACTAAAAAAAAACATTTTTAAACAGTATATTTTAGGTGCACTTTTGAAGTGAAATATTCCCCTGAATAAAGCAAATTCTATATCAATTTCTCCATCTCTCCGCATGTCGAAAATCGTTTTACTTAAAGTATCGCGTTGCAGCTTCTCTGTAACGGATCTAAAACTTCCCCAGTGGGTTTTTGAGAGATCTGATTTCCCACCACGAGACTCGGCTGGCTTCTCTTGGGACCAGATGAATTTGCAGTCATCCCTAGGGAAAGCGCAAAACCTAAATTCTTGACCCTAAGATTACAAACACGCTCTAATTCTAATGAACTTATGCAGCCAAAAATTTTAATTCTTTTAATTAAAAGAAAGTATAAGAATATCATTACAAATTATTTAAAAATTAAGAAAAGATAATGTCCAATTTAGAAGACTTATTTTTACATTGATAAAGAAAAAATAATAAAAGAATAAGACTATATTTACGTCATGGAAATATCTATTTTGTAACCTTTAAGCTGTTGCAAGTACAGCGAGTAGAAGAGCATTGCTATTCTCAAAGAGCGAAGGTAATGAGAACGGATAACTAGAAAGTCTAGATAGCAAAGTAGCATCAATCTCCCTTATGTGAGTTAAGAACAATAAGTATGTAGCTTGACTGAGAAGGATCTGCCACTTGAAAAACTCATCACTGTTTCCAGAGCCTGGCTGATATATTTCAATGGTAGCAGGGTGGAAGACGAATATTAGAGCTAAAACTGTCCCTGTTTTTATTCTTTATTTTGGATATTTAACATTGCCCTTATAACTTATAAATATACTAAGTTTTAGCCAAATCCAAATTTTGTATTTAAAATCAATATTTTACTGAACTGAAGAAGATAATTAAGGGTCCAAAAGCTATTATGGATATTTTCAAAATACTGCTTCTAATACAAAGTTAATACAAAGCCGACAAAAGTTAACATTTTTTTGTACCAAAAGATTGGACTGGGCGACCCCGAAAATTTGCATGTTCTAAAAATGAATCCGTTGAGCATATTTTTCATATACGTCAGGATTTCGAAATATCCTAAACCGCAAGAGTGAAAAATGGTAATTTTCAGCCATATTTGAAACAATATAACATGAGCAGCGATTTTTTGTAAAGATTTTTTTTTCTCTGAAGTATGGCATATTAACTATTTCAGTTATACACTGTAAAACAAGCAAAAAATGCGAAGAAAGAGAATAAAATTTCTGTTATTCGATTGATAAAGTGTTTGGTATTTAACGGTGTTTGGTATCTAAAGATTTTTGAGTTTTCTCGCAATAAAAGAATCGGGTTTATACTATCCAAAATGGAAATTAAAGGTAAGAAGGAGTACTAAATGATGGCATAAGCAGTTTGAGGAAAACAATCGCTGCTCCTGTTACATTGTTTCAAATATGGCTGAATATGGCCATTTTTTAAATTTACATCAAGATATCTCGCAATGCTGAAGTATAGGAAAAATTTGGACAACGGATTTGTTTTTAGAACATCAAAATCCTTCGGGGATATATAGTCCGGTCTTTGGGTACACATTTTGTTGGCCTGTATTATATTAAACTGTTAGTGTCGATTATATTACTACCATCATATAATAATACCATTAATAGATCATGAATAATATTATATATAATATCTAAAAAAAAAGAGAAAAAAGGTATAATATGTCTTATTTATAAACTATTTGGAACAACTTTGTTAGGATTAGTGTTGCCGTTTGAGACGAGGAATAGCAAGGCGGAGGTCGAGGAAATCAAGGAAGGATAGCTCGAGGCCTCGCTGTTCGAGACAAAGCAAGGTGGCCAAAATTCAAGGCCTTGAAAAGCAAGGCCTTGTTTTGGCCTTGTCTTAGAGGCTTGAGTTTCCTCCAGCAGATGTGCATCTTTTCTGACCGTCTGGGAAGGGGGAATAAATTAAAGCTCTCATAGGATGATTGTGGATGCAAGTAATTACACAAATGCCAATGTAGCAGTAATAGTTAAATACACTGTTAAAAAAATCTGATCGAAATTTAATATACATGTGAGTAAAGTCATTTGCATATACCGTACATTAATTTTAATATACCATCATGTTGTAAAATTAATATACATGTATATTAAAGTCGGCAAAACAGAGTGCGTGAAAACAACAAGTTCTTTGATGCCTTCAGATCCTGTCAAATATTAAAAAATAAAGAAATAACCTTGAATTCGTCGACTTAATTCCTACTTACAATTAAAGTGCAACGTACGGGTGGAATTTTTTCTAAAATTCGCTGTGAATGTGAGAATTTTAACGTGAGTACTGGTGCTTGGAGGTTAGGTTTCTTAATTATTTGTGAAATTGAACTTTTCTTTTAAAAACCAGTGTAATTTATATTTATCTAGGAGAAAATATTATGTTTGATTATTTATAATTGAAAATTGCTGCCAAAATTGTTTTTAATTTGTGTAAATTGCAAATATCTGACTTCTCTGATAAATTATCAATATGCGGTATATGGAATTTAATAAAATAGTCTCTTAATGGCGATTTCGTATACCTAGATTTTAGATTTAATATACAAATGTATATTAAATGTATATTAAAATTGCAAACATTTTTAACAGTGTACTTTATTTAAATATTTAGGATATAATTTGTAATAAACGATTATAATTAGTAATAATTAAAATGAATGAATAATAATTTTTCAATTAATTATAATTAATAATAATTTTTTCACCAGAAAATTAAAAATTTTTTTTAAATAAATGAAAAATTAAAAACAAAATTTTTTCCAAAACTTTTTTTTTATAACATTTAATTTAAAAAATTTTTTTTCATACAATTTTTTCACATATTTTTTTTAAATAAAATTTTTTTCCGAAATGTTTTTTTTAATAACATTTTTTTCAAACATTTTTTTCATCAATTTGTTTTCAAATATTTTTTAAATTAAGTCCTAGTCGCGACACGGGTCTTTTGTCCTGCAGCAGGCCAAAGTTGCGAAATTCTACCAATTTTTAATTTTTCAGTTAGCCGTTTCTAAATAAGATAGTCGAAATGTGCAAGACGTTACGCTTCCTGGCCTGTGCGATATGCCTAAAAATATGAGAAATTGGACAAGCTATTACTATTGCAATATACTTTTGACCGAATTAATTTCAAATCAAACAGGTTTTACACTTTAAGTCATACAATCACTCGAAAACGAAATATGTTGCTTTTTTTAGAGGAAATTAGGCGATATATATTTCTCGGATTTGCAAAAAAAAATGTATCCAAGAAGTTATGCGTTTTTCAATTTTGTGCTTTGTTTTTCAAAAAATCCGCAAAATATAAAAAAATATCGCAAAAGAACAAGAGGTATTTTTCCTAGAACTTTATGGATGTGCAAACATTTATATTAATATTTTTTGTGTCTGTCATTGCTTGCGAGAAAAAGTATAAAACTCCATTGTATGAAAAAAATTCTCCTGGCCACCAAATTTATTTAGCCCGAATAAAACTCACAAGATATCTTCCCTATCAAGGTACAAATTAAAAAAAAATTGTAAATAATATGAGGTAAGATTTTTTGGGCAAATCGACAAGCAATTCTCAATTGTTATTGTTTAAAATTGTATGTTAATGTAAATAGAGAACAATATGCTGATTCTTTCCTTTTTCTTCTAGCTTTTTGTAAACAACTTTCCTACCCTCAGAATTTCTTAGATTTAATGCGCAGGAGTGTGTACAAGTGAAAAAGTATTGATAAGTAATATTATTTTACTGAAAAAACAAAATGTAATCTTTACAGCGATTTCAGAGTAATCTTTACCTGCAAAAAAATTACCTTCACGTGATAAAATTTACCCACCTCATTGGAAATGTTTACCTTGTCAACTCTATTGAATGTTGTTTTGTTTCGATGCGAAAAAATTAAATTTTATCTACTTGAAAATTACTCGCAACAAAAATTCACTTCTGTTTCTTCTGTGTTGTCATAAACAAATTATAATATCAAATCTTGAAGATTATCGATTGTTCTTATTTGAAGTAATATTTTGGCGATAAAATTGCTTGCTTTTATCGACATGGTGATACATGATCATGATACCATTTGTTAATTTTATTAAAAAAATGATATAAAACAAGAAATACTGTGGACATCAGAGAAAAATCGTTTTTGTCCCTAATTTCCCCTACATTAAGATATATATAAAGTTCACATGCTTTCAAACACTAGGAATGTGTTTACATAATTTGTTTATAGAATTAACAAATGATATTGAATGGCAAATTTTCATATCAATGGACATCATTGGAAACTTTTTATAATATCTATAACACTCATAATGTATATTTATTTATATAATTTATTTGCAAACTTAACAAATACTTTTATGATAAATTACACCTTGTCGATAAAAGCAAGTAATTTTATCGCCAAATTATTACTTTAAAAACCAACAATCGCTAATGTTCACTATTTGATATTAAAGTTTGTTTTTTAATTTCAGAACCAAATGATGGCATAGTCTTATTTGCACCCATTGATTTCTTCGCTATTTGGATTAAAATAACATTTTAAACAATTACAATTAACAATCGCTTACAAATATCAATTATTAATTTAATTTGTGAATTTTTCTTTAAAAATTTTTTTAATCAATTAAGAATTGCGTTCTAAAAGTTATTTTGAACTTTGTTTTTTGATTTCGCCCCACGGTGCCTGTCGTTGAGTGTTAATTGTGAGACCAAGTGGCTGCACTAAAAAAGTAAGATCTCCGAAAGTTGAAGAGTGCCCATCAATTTTTACATTCTCATTCTAATGAGAAGGTATTGGTTTTATGTAAAATTTGACATAGACGGTTTTCATCAAATCTCCACGTTTCGAGACCCCCTGAGCTAGAAAAAACGATTTTTACCAAGGTGTCTGTCTGTCTGTAGTCTGTCTGTCTGTCTGTAGCCACAATCACTTTCGAAAAAAAGATCATATTTGATTGAGCTTTGGCACACTTTTTTATGGCCTAAAAAGAAAGAACGAGTTCGTTAACCAGCTATTTTGGATGAAAATTCAAAAAGTGAGCACATTTTGAAAATTTTTGAGACCACTTTTTTTGAAGATTTGAAAATTGTATGTACGGTTATTAGTAGTACGCAAAATGACGAACAAAATATTCTAATGACTTTTCGTGATAAAAAAAAATTACTGGAGTTATAGCATTTTCAAAATCCCAAAAAACAAACGAAAATGAACATTTTAAGCCGAAAAACGCACGATATGAAAAAAAGTCAAGAGGAGAAAACGTTGCTTCTTGAACACCCTATAATATTTTCATAACAACTTTTTGAATTTTTTGAAAAATAAAAAATTCAAATTTTGATCGCACAAAAAAATAATGAAAAATCAAAAATTCCATTTTTCTGTGAAACTATGCAAGATACGAGAAAAGATTATTCCACCAAAATTGTGCACCTAAAAAAGATCTACAAATTTCTTATGATTCACTTTTTGATATGACACGTAGTTTTTGTTTTATTCGTAAAAAAC
Organism: Andricus curvator; assembly: GCA_932195095.1. Taxonomy (NCBI): domain Eukaryota; kingdom Metazoa; phylum Arthropoda; class Insecta; order Hymenoptera; family Cynipidae; genus Andricus; species Andricus curvator. The sequence continues at coordinate 67,726 of CAKNYM010053191.1, read as the reverse complement.
AGCATTGAAAACAGAAAAATCAAATTTTCAGACGAATATTACCAGCTACGAAAAAATGACCGAAACAAAATTTGTTCACCCAAGGAAGAGGTACAAATTTGTTGTGAATTATGTTTCGATAGGATGCGTAGTTTTTGTTTTATTCGTAAAAATAACATTGACAGTAAACAAAAAATCAAATTTTTGAAAAAACAATGCAAGGTACGAAAACAGATAAATGAACAAAATTTTTGTTGTAAGAATATATTCAAAATGAAAAAATTAACTTTTTTGAAAAACGGCACAAGCTAAAATAAAATTTTTACTAATAAAATTTGTCGCCTAAATTATATCATTATTTTTCATTTGAAATCAAATACAAATTTAGAAATTTGTATATGAAGAACATATAACACGAAGCACAAAGTGCGCGCTCAGTGTATTTACCAAATCGCACGCCGTAAGTGCGTTCAAACTTTTTTGTTTCTATCAAATATCGAGCGCGAGTGTCTGGATGAGAATGTGTTCCTTAAGGTCGATAGAACCTTGAGTAAATAAAGTTCCTTTTTAGTCTAAAATAAAAACAAATTTAACAATCACTTAATATGTAGAGGTTTTGATAATTTTATAATATTTGCAAACAAACTTTTTCTTTTCATCGAAGTCGAACACGAAGTTGAAAAATCTAGAGGAACCTAGCGTAAAGCGCGATGTATATACGCCCGAGCGCGTAGCGCGAGGTGAATACATAATCGAGCGCGAAGCGCGAGATCCAACAGTTGCGCGCCCTAGGCGCGCTCAAACTTGCGCGCGAAGGGCGCGATGAGAATGTGCCCGCGCAGCGGGCAGATTTTTTTTTTGTTTGAATCGTTGCAGAAAATTATAAGAAATCAAAATACTTATATTTAAGAACAGATAAAAGTATGCTTTTGAGTGTAACATTGAATCAAACATTTTTTTTATATTTTTGAGCCCCTTTTCATATTTTGCTTTGTTTTTGAATTACATTAAAAATGCCTATAAATTATACGCTACATCTGCAAAAATCATTAGAATTCAATCAGCTGTTTTTGAGATATGGTGTTTTTAAAAACTCGGGTCTCAAAATTCAATATCCTGTAACCCCCTAAATTAAAAAAAATTTTGAAAACCATTTTAACCATAAACTTGACTTACCCAATACACTGGAACCTGGACTGAATGTGATTTGGGCTCGGCCTACAATTGGCCTTGAAACTATTTCCAGGGTCTCCAAAAGTAAACAGTCAGTGACGTGTGCACCATTTCCGAATATTACACAACATACGCGCGTGAGTACCCGCCTACTGCCTCTTTGTCCCTACGCTGCTGATGTTTCACGCTTGATTGAACACCATCTCTCGACCCCGAGGGGCTCCACTCTCAGTCCGAAAACGTCACGGCAGCAATTCTCGGAATTAGTAAATCCGAGCTAACTAATTCAGGCGCGGATCTACAATGGTGGCGAAACCGGCGATCACCCCCGCCCCCGCAGGATATTCGGACTTATCTTCATTTTTTGCTTTTTCACTGAGAAATGATGAAAAGCTATAAAAAGTATGCAATTTCAAAATGGCCAAAATAATAAAAAATTGTTAATTAATATTTGAAAGAATGAAAAATATATAAAATAATATTATATGTGTAAGATAGTATAACACAGCATGTGTATACATTTTTCTGCCCCCCCTCCCCCAGGACTCTTCTCTGGATCCGCGCATGAAATCATTCCCGGTCCCAGTGTACTAAAGTTTCACCAAGTTTCGTGAAAATCGTTAGACCCCCCTACAACTCTGACATTCAGGAAATGGATTGACCCTATAGTTATCGCACCTCACATTTTTTAAATAGTTTATAAAATCGAGCAAAACACACATTCCTAAATATAAAAAACTTTAAAAGAAAAATGTTAGGGTAATGTAGGACTTTTGTTTTAGAAAAAAAATCGTAATTTTGATTCAATCTTCATTATTCACTGAAAGAAAAGCTTGGGGATTATTAGTCACATAGTTATGGTTGAGAATTTCTCTTGGAGTTATTAAAAAATATTTCTTTCTCACCCAGATGTATTTCTATTTCGAACCACACGGATAGAAGGTACACGAATCCTGGTATGGTTAAAGTAGTATGTGGGACATTTCTCAACTGCCCCAACTTTAAAAGTCATGTTCTTCGATTATCTTAAAATTCTTTCGTCCACCGAACAGTAATTAATCCACAAATTTATATGTAGACCAGGATTATCACCCCGCCCAAGCGGTGGTGGTGGTGGGGGGGGGGGGAATTTCCCACCCCAACGCTTGCACGGGTAGTTTTAAAAACCCGAAATTCGCTTTCTAATTACGCGATTTCATTTTTTGAGGGCTTTAGAAAGTGCTCTGTACAACCTTTCATTCTATTATATTCCTAAAAACAAAACAAAAAACAATTTTTAAATACTTTTTGAATAAATTTATTGTTTATTCAACTTTTTTCGCAATTTAGGGTTCTTCAATTTTTCATTTAAATAGTCGCCAAAGGAAGCTTGACTTTTTTACTATGAAAAATATCAAGTATGAGAATGGACAAATTAAGGGATATATTAAAGGATATATATTAAAGGACAAATTAATTAATTATTTCTATTTGACCGAGCTTTTTTCAGGGGTTTTTCCAAAATTCATAAAAAATACAATTGTTAATATTGTTGAATGGAAGTTTTTTTTTTGTTTTAAGCAGATCTTATACTAAAAAAAAATACATGGTTACCAATTAAAAAACAAATAATAGGGGGCGCTGAAGCATTTCAAAAAATGTGTCCCGGAAACGACACCCTCACTTGGCTGACATAATTCAGCTGCTCCAGGTCATCTGAAGCAAAAAAAATCGAAGAGATTCGTAAATATATATGAGTACGGCAATAGCTGGGACTAAAACAAAGCAAAAATATTGAAAATTGACAAAATGGCGCCCATTTGAAATTTGTTTAGCGAATTTTAACTTTTTTGGGGGTAGTTTTTGACTTTATAAAAATTCAAAAATCATTATTTTATATTTATTTTATTTCGGGCTATAGCCAAACATCAGCTAAATATATCCTACAAATTTGAGCTTAGTCGGTCCAGTGGTTTTGAGGGAATCATGTCAGCCTTTTAAAAAAATTGTGTTTTGAGAAAAACGACTTGCTCAACATGTAGCGTGACACTGGAAATTCAGACCTAACACTGAAAGTTTTGACTAGAACTTGGATACAAATCTATAAATGCTTTCGGAACACCGTATTGAGGAAGGAAAGCCTATTTGAGACGAACAATGACTCTATTATACACATTTATGACCTGCCTGTCTGTCAGCCGAGGCGGCCCTCCACAGCGTGCGGCTGAGTACTCTCCGCTCTGCGCAGTTGATCCTGCTGCAGCTTCGTTAAAAAGTCCGAACCAAACAAATCCCTTTGCATACAAATTCCACATACTATATATTATCAAAAAATAAAAAAATCTATTTTTTGGTCCTGTCAAATAGAAATACCCCCTTAAGATTGATTGAGATAAAGGGTCGGCTGTAAAGCGAGTCCTCGCGCTCGCACTCGGACGTCACGCTCCAGCTTACCACAGAACAGTTTTCAAGTATACCATTTATTTTTATTATCCACATTCTATTCAAAAATGTTAACTTGTAAGTTTAAACTTTTAAAATCTTGCTGTAAACAAATGAAAAACAGAAAGTAGTTACTTGAAAATTAACAGTAGTTTTCTTAAAATCAATAATTCCATACTTTAATAGCTAATATTATTATTATACCATTAAGCCATTTCCCTTTCAGAATAAGCATGACTTACTCGGTAAGAAAGGGAGTAATGTGGGGAAGGGGATATAGATTTTTAGATTGATATGGAATTCCCGTATTATTTATTTAAATAACACCTTCGTTCCGCAACACTGCACCGACCCAGGTTGCTGATCAATCTCTCTAGCGATCACCCCGAATGAAGAGCCTCACAAAGTCATCATGCGAGGCTCCCCACTCGGGCCCATTAGTATCCAATGTCTTTTGTTTCACGCGTAATTCACTCCGCTGACACTCTTTTCATAAACTACTTGTCGCCACACTTTTATGTCCTGGCATACTTCTCTAGCTTCCCTCACGTCCATGCATTTTTTCATGCAAGCTCTTGTGTTTCTCTGACTTCTTATGTCACACATGTCAACTAGTGTCTCCTCTGCACCACAAACTTTGAAAATTATCTCATTACTCACTTTGTCTATCAGTGTTTTGCCGCATATCATGTGCAGGAATTTCATCTTAATCGCGTTAATTTTACTCTTATCTTTTTCTCGATAGGTCCACGTCTCGCTACCATGCTACACAGTCGGTATAAAAATAGAATTATGTATTGCCCTTTTACCTTTACTTGATATATATTTTTACTTCTGATAATGGGCCCTGCTCTACCGATTACCTTCTTACCCTCGTTTATACGCATATCTAACTCCCCATCTATCCTTCCGTCACTAGTGACTAGGCTACCAAGATATACATACTTATCAACTTGTCCTATTCTCTCATCATTTAGGACAATGTTGTATATTGCTTTCTCACCCTTTCCTCCAAACACCATAATTTTGGTTTTATTTACGTTAAGTTTTAGGCCCATGTTCTTTATGCTTGTATTCAGTTTGCTCAACATTCTTTTCAAGTCTTCGATTGACTCTGCTATAATAACCTTATCATCTGCAAACTTTAACCCACGTACCTTCACTGTCTCGAGATCCACACCTTCTTCGCCGAAGAGGGCCATTCTTAGACACTCGTCCATGAATATAATAAATAGTAATGAGGACATAACGCATCCTTGTCAAACACCTTGCATAATATCGAACAAATCACTCTGTTTCCCATTAACCCTTGCACTCGCTTTGCTACCAGTATATATTGTTTTTATTGATTGTATGAGCCATCCATTGACTCTGTTCTCTTCTAGGACTTCCCAAAGTTTACTTCTATCCACCTTGCCAAACGCTTTTTATTATAATTTTTTATACACATTTTTATATATTATACAATTTCTGCATAAAGACATATCCTTGCAATTTTCGGTAATTGAAGATATTTTGATCTTCGAATTACCGCCATACGTCCTAAGCTGCGCCTAATTCCTGTAAAGAATTAAATTATAGGAAACATAATCTTTCTCGACGTTCAAGTGATTTCAATGACCTGGAAAGGTCAGGGCAAGGTCAAACAACGTACAGCAGGATGACGCGACCAGCATGCATTTATGAAGAAAATGTTCAACGCAAGAGTTGTAGCATTTTATACTCCCGATCGATTGGTGACTTTGACCTTGACTATGACCAGAACCTTCACCAGGACATTTTCTTCAAAAATGCATGCCAGTCGAGTCATCCTACTGCACGTTGTTTGACCTTGCCCTGTCCTTTCCAGGTCAAATTTTCGATTTGTCAAGGTCATATCTGGACGTAAAATTTTCCGCTCTCTCAGTTCCCGGGGTCAAAAATAGAGGTTCCCATTTAAAAAAATCAATCTGACCTTGAAATGACCGTGAAGGTCATCGTCAAGATCAAAATAAAGGTCACCATTGAATTCCTTGTTGAAAGTTCCTTCAAGAATGACCTTGACCGTCCTGAAAAATATCTTACCTGAGGAAATATTTAGCCGTCCCGGGACTTTTTGGACACCCTGTATATTCAACTTAAATGTAATCTACAAAGGTTTCCCTTCTAGTGAGAAAGAAGTTACAAGTCAGCCATGTGGCGGTCAAATTCTAAATTTCGATTTTTGGTAAACATACATTTTAGATAACTACAGGCTAAAACTTACAACGGTATAAAAAATTTAGTTTTTATTTTAGAAATAGTAAAGTTGTCAATTTATTTGAAATTGTATAATATATAAATTTGTATAAACAATTACTAATTATTGTTGGATGAGTAATTACTAAGGATTATGTAGTTATTAAAGTAAAGAATCATTGGTTTTCAGAAAACTACTGTTAATTTTGAAGTAACTACTTTCTGCTTTTTACTTGTTTACAACAAGGTTTAAAAAGTTTAAACTTACAAAGTTAACATTTTTAAATAGCTTTTTCGATGATTTTAGATAATTCTGAATAAAGGTAAATAATAAAAATAAATAGCGCGAGGGCTCCCTTTACAGCCGATCCTGTATCTCAATCAATCTTAACTTGTCCATTTTCGTACTTGAAATTTCTCATAGTAAAAAAGTCAAGCTTCGTTTTGCGACTATTTAAAAGATAAATGGAAGAAACCTAAATTGCCAAAAAAGTTGAATAAAAAATTTATTTATTCAAAATGTGGTTAAAAATTGTTTTTTGTTTTGTTTTTAGTAATATCATAGAATGAAAGGGTGTACAAAGCACATTCTAAATACCTAATAAAAAATCAAATGGCGTTATTAGAAAGCGTGTTACAGGTTTCAGAAACTACCCGCTCAGGTTTTGAGGTGGGAAATTCAACCCCCCACCATATGGGGAGGGGTGGCAATCTTGATCTATCAATTTGTGGCTTAAGTACTGTTGGGCAGACGAATATATTCCCAGAATTGTAAGACAATCGAAAAACATGATTCTTAAAGTTGGGGCAGTTGAGAAATAATGTCCCACGTGTGATTTAGGAATTCAATTATCCCAAGAAACGCCCATACAGAATATGGCTGGATCACCCTAAATTTTATCTGAATGAAAGCTTCGTTACCTCGCTAC
>CAKNYM010053191.1:28049-45461 GCA_932195095.1 Andricus curvator | reverse complement strand
GTAGCGCGAGGTGAATACATAATCGAGCGCGAAGCGCGAGATCCAACAGTTGCGCGCCCTAGGCGCGCTCAAACTTGCGAGCGAAGCGAGCCGCGCGCGAAGCGCGCGATGAGAATGTGCCCGCGAAGCGGGCAGATTTTTTCTTTTTGGTTTCAAAATAATCGTAAGGCATCACTGTAATGATTTCAGAAGAAAAACGGGAGGTGCAAGCCCTTTTGGGCTGAACTTAATCCAAGCCCACCCTGGGAGGTAAAGGGAATATCTACGAAATTCTTGCTTAAGATAAGTTATAATCACTGAATATCTATGACTCTATTGTATTGACGTGTTTTGAAAAGTAATATTTGTATGCTTCTCATGTTTAAGTTTTTTTAAAAATAATTGTTGACAGGTCTCAATGACAGGTTATTTGACAACCTACTTTGAACTAATATTTGAGAAAAACAAGTCAGTTAAACAATTTTTAGCTTCTGTACTTACGATATGAGAGCATCAGACTTATCTAATTTCTGACAAAAAGATTTTTTACTCCTGAATTGTGAATGATATTCAAGAAATGATAACGTGTGTACATTGTAGATATGAGCGTGTCTACCTACAAAAGAAGAGGCTCAAATGTCACTACTTATATAACTGCTCAATGAAAAACTTTTTTTCCTTTCAGTGTTAACTCCACGAAGGGTTCAACTTTATTTACACACGTTATACTTATCAGGTTAATTTAAAAAATGAGCACTTATTCAATTACAGAGTTTTCTTACTCCCTATGAGAACCTTTCCCCTCCCTATACACATATTATTTGAATATAATAAGCGATTATTTGAGAGATGGATCTGGCCTAGTAGGAGGTTTTATGTCCATAGTAAAAATAGACGATAGACTGACATCGTAATACTATCCTATAATATGGGCAATTTTCAACTGCCTGATGATAATTTTGGTTGTAGAAAAATTCAACCCAGGGTGTCTAGTGACCCAGGAAATCCGGGAACTTGCCTGGAATTTTGTGCACCTTGAAAAATACGGGAAAATTCCGGGAATTCGTGAGCAGATCCGGGAAAACTGTGGTCATAAATTTAAATTAGAAACTTTTATTCTCTGCGTGAGACTACTAATGCCAGCATAAAAGTAAAACTCACAGAAATTTCTTGTGCTGCTTTTCTGTCTTATCACAAGTAAAAACCGGGAAAACGTTAATTTCGATCCGGAAATCCGGGAAATTGAAAACGAAATTTTTCCAGACACCCTAATTCTCCCTGCAATTGTGGTAGAAATTACTCTTTGTTTCTTCTGTATCTAGTCACGAAGACTCATTATTAATTATGTACTAATTGTTGAGATCGAAACATATCTAAGCTTTCTAATCGTGAATTTAAGGAATATATCACATTTTGCCACTGTGAGTGGTAGTATGAAATCGGCCTTGACGTGCAAAATATACGCGACAAGCAAGTCACTCGACGTGGGCGGGTATGCCGCATCTCTTGTGGCAACAATGGAAATTAAAAATGCGCCTGGAAGCGAATGAGTACGAAAGGAAGTAAAGGCGAAATGAACAACCCGCCGGGTTCCGAGTTCCAAGTCCCGGATTCCTGGATTCCCGGCGTAGAAAACAATGCCTTCATGCCACAATGCGCGCCATCGTGTTTCGCGTTTGCCATGTCGGTACAGCCACTGCTACGATGTAGGAGGGTATCTTTCTTTTCATTTTTTATTTTTTCATTTTTACCCTACTCTTCGTTTGCCGTTCCCAGCATGGCAATTATTTTGTAGGTTTTCCCGCTTTCGTCTCCTATTTACTTCATTTCTCCTGAATAATTTGTGTATACGTCCTCAACATTTCTTCAGAATATTTTTAACCATTTTTTATTTTAAATTCAGGCTCTTTCAAATGCCAGGTTTCAGTGTTTTTAAACTTGAATGGTTTAAAATGCGCTTTTTAAACTTAAGTGCATTTTTCTGTTTATATATATATATATATATATATATTAGGCTGTTTCAAAAAAATCGACTATTTTTTTTTCAAAACCCCCGCATAAAAACTTCCGGAAAGGTGTAAAAAGACGCCTGTTAAAAGCAGAGCTCTTAATAATAATATTTAGAGGTCGCTCATCGCGAATTTCTATTTCCCATTTAAATAGCATATGAAATTTTTTTTTTTAATTTGGAGTTTTGTAACTCTTGAACGGCTTAATGAATTGCTAGGGCCATAACATATTTTTGTAGGGAATTCGAACCTCTACAACAAAGGTCTTTTATGATTTTTTCATGAATTCACTCATTCAAAAGTTATTTAAGGTTAAAGTTGAACACATAATAAATTTATCTTTTTTTTTCTTAATTTTTGAAAAATTTTTGAAATTTATCACTAATTATCGTAATATTTTTTTCGGAACTTTTATAGTTTATAATTTTCTTTGAAAAAAAGATCGTTTAAAAATTTTTAAATCGAAAAGCTCAGTATCTTTATGTGTTACCTGCTTATTTCTTATTAAAATAGTAGTTTTCATCTATTAAGTATCAAGATAATTCAGATACTAATGAAAAGACGACACTTTTAGAAACATACTGTTTTTTATTTAGTACAGTATAAAAATAAAATTCAATATAAACAATTTTAAATATTAATACTAGAAGAACATTATTTATAAGTTTTGGTGTTAAAATTATCATTACGAACATAAACTCTTATTTTAATGTTTTCTTGTTACAATCTGAAAATTGTCGACGATGTTCTTGCACAACTTGTAAAAGATATTGAAGTTGGTCCTCGTTTTTGGTTAAGCAGTTATTGTATTCATCAATTAATGCAATACCGCGTTCTGCTACATCATTTACTACCGCAAGGTCTTTAAAAAATTCTACGTTTTCTCGATAAAAACAATAAAAGACAAATTTTCAAACAATGTTAAACTTGCTAATGTGATGATTTGAGTTAGATTATTGTTTTTTTTTTAGAGAAAATCTTAAACTATAAAATTTCCGAAAAAACTATTACGATAATTAGTGATAAATTTCAAATTCTTGCCAAAAATTAAGAAAAAAAACAATATTTTTATTATGTGTTCAACTTTAACCTTAAATAACTTTTGAAGGAGTAAATTTATGAAAAAATCATAAAAGACCTTTGTTGTAGAGCATCGAATTCCCTACAAAAATATGTTATGGCCTTAGCAATTCATTAAGCCGTTCAAGAGTTACAAAACTCCAAATTAAAAAAAAATTGCATATGCTATTTAAATGGGAAATAGAAATGCGCGATGAGCGACCTCTAAATATTAATATTAAGAGCTCTGCTTTTCACAGGCGTCTTTTTACACCTTTCCGGAAGTTTTGATGTGGGGGTTTCGAAAAAAAAAATAGTCGATTTTTTTGAACCAGCCTAATATATATAAAGCTTTCTAAATATTCGAAGGCAATTCCTCTGGAAAATGTTGACAGAATTTTGGGAGCTTCTCACTCTATCGAGAGTTATTTCTGAAAAAGAGTTCAAGTACTTTGCTAGAAGTTCTGAAAATTGTTCAACTTTGTCGGACTTGTTTAACTTTCTCTGATCCGACACAGTTGTGCAAATAAACTTTCAGAAATATCTTTAACACTCTCTTTAAGGTTTAAAGTTACAATAAAGTAAACACGTTAACAATGGTCTCATAACTAAATTTATTTTCTAGCAATGATAAATTTTACATTTCCCAAACCAAACATATCATGTATTCTCATGTTATCCATAATAAATAACAGCATTATACACATAAGAAAATAACTTTTATTATGGATGGGTTTTAGCATATCATTTTCCAGGTTTCAAGACGTCAAAGTCGATTGAAATGGATGTGGAGCAACAATGGATACATTTTATCATTGAGAAAAGAAATCCGTGTGCGTCTCGCTCATGTGCATGGAATTCTTTACTTTACAAAGAAAACTGTGGAACTTAAAGAGGAAAGCGCCGCGGAGAGATGTCGAAAGACATCTAATAAAACCAATCGAAATTGGCTTTCGGCTTTACCATTCGCCAAAAAGAATACTTTACTGTAGCACAAAGTACCCAGGAAGGAAGAAAGCAATCGAAAAAGAAAAGGAGGAGTATCCACAGTTTTTTATAGCCCATCGAGGAGACGAAAGGGCTTTCTGATGGAGCTGCTGTGCAAATTTAATGCTTTTTTTCTCATTTCTGCATCTTTGTGCCACGTATCACATTCACACGGTAATATATGCATCTGTCTAAAGAATCAAAAGTTTTCAATCTAAAACAGGATTTAGTAACTTTTTGTCAGTAACCCGACATGTCAGCAAATTCTAAGATCGGAAAAGTGTTTACTTTAAAATATTAATAAAAAAAGTGACCACAACTTTTATTAAGATATTATTTTCAGCATACCATTTTAACATAAGATTTATTTAATATAAAACAGTTTTCGAATCCAAAGTTGTTTCATTTTGAAGGCTTTCAATTTTAAATCATCCAATTTTTTATATTTAGAATTGGAATTTTGCCATTCGCAAACTTTTTTTATTTAAAACTATTCAAGTTTTAAGGATTCCACTTTGAAAAGTAAACAGAATCGTCCCAAGTTCAATAACGTTTTTCACATTAAAATTATTTCACTATTAAGGCTTTAATCTAAAATTTTCACATTTGAAACTCTTTGAATTTAAACTTGAATAATTCAAAAAGATTTCAATTTGCAATTATTCACTCTCAACTTATTTTAATTCAAAATTGTTATATTTCAAATGCTTTAAATTTTAAATTATTCATATTCCATTTTTAACGTTTTGAATTCAGAATGACACAAACTATTCTAGTTATCAAGCAGAAACTGTATAATTGTGAACGATTTAAATTCAATATTGTTTAATACTATTCAATATTGAAAATATTCGATTTAGAAAGTTTTCAATTTAAGATTTAATTTAAAGTTTAAATATTAAGGCTTTGATCTCAAAATAAAGTTGAAGAATCTTTAAGGAATCAGTAAAAAATTGATCCATTTTGAACGCTACTTATTTGAAAGGGTCTATAATTTATATAGTTTCAATCTTCTATTACACAAATTTGCACGTTTTAAATTTAAAATATTATTCAACCACATTGAAGCTTTCACGTGAAACTGCACACTGAGAACTATTTAAAGTTCACCTCATTTAATTTGGAACATTTTAATTTGAAAGCAATCATTTTCAACACAAATTCTTGCAACAAATTTTAACTTATAAAGTTTTAAATTGAAATGTTTCAATTCTGAGTGTTTTAAATAAAAAATTTTAACTATTAAAGCTTTTAAGTTGAAGTTGTACAATTTGAAAACATATGAATTTGAAACCATATACAATGTCAAACGTTTCAAATTAAATTGGTTCAATTACAAGCGCTTTCAAGAGTAAATTATTCAATTTTTAAAATTTCAAACTTCGAAATGCCAAATTTTGAATTTATTAATCGGACAGCAACGTCAGACTAAATAATTAAAATTTAATAACTTGCGGAAGAATTATAAACTGGAGAGAACTAAAGTAAGAATAAAAGCAACAAAATATTATTTTTTTAAGTCGAAAAAGGGACTAAGTTCGGAAAAGATATTTAAAATTTGAAAATTACATTATTTTAGAAATCCAAAGTTTCATGATTGTATTTTTAACATAGTTAAACATTTTTACAAAATATTCAGATAAAAATGTTTTGAAAATATGCTGAAAACTTAAACAATAAAGTCTTCCAATTTTTCAATCTAAACACTTTGAAACTTGAGTGTTCTAAATTTGAATAATTCTGAATTAAATTTTCTTCCAATTCGCCTTAACTTTCGAAGATTTTTTTCCTTTGGTTCTACTTAGTTCTTAAAAAATAAATATTGCAACAATACTACAGAAGTCCATAATTCTTTTCAGGTGCCTAATTCTACAACACTAATATTATTTCAACTTTTAATAAGGAAAATTGAAAACAAATTTTAATCATGATGGAAACCTGACGAGTAAAAGGTTCGGATCTGAACTAAAAGTCTATGCCGTGTAGCTTCGCAGAGAATCGTAACGATGGCGCCACCCTTCCTTTAAATGCATGAAGAATTAAAATACCCGCGAATTAAATCACAAGCAATTAATTAAGGACTCTCCTCACTATTATTACATACTATTAAACTTCCTAAACTTATTTTACTAAAAAAATTAATCAACAATGTTTTATTCAGAAAGCCTCGATTTTTGGCAGCATTTTTTTCCTGAGGGCCAATTACTGAGTTATAGGTATTGTTCGGGGGAGGAATGAAGTGTAATTCGAGACATGTGACTGAAGGAACATCGAATCAGTGGATTAATTGGAACGAAGAAATCACAAGGGACCCGCAGAAATCAGCGGCTTTGTGCGCTTCAATGTATAAATACGGATGCGCAACGCGCTTGCGGGCGATCGGCGCATTCGTGAGGGTAATTAAGAAAATTAAGAGTCATTAATTAGTATTCACTTCCTCTCTGGCACAGGCGCTCCTCCTCTTGAAAAGTACTGACACAAACGCCGAGGAAGAATTCTTTCTGCTGTGGGCACATTATATCCAAAGGCTTCTAATTCTCGGTACTTGCTTAACTGCCGAGATCGTACCACATCGGGACTTCCGCTCCAAACTTTTTTTACATCTCGCGATTTTCTCACCTATTCTGACGGCCGCTTTTCATAATGATAAATTTTCGTGAGTACCGAAGCGAAAAGATAGCGTTTGTGAGGAGGTTCTTTTTTTTAAATTTACTTTGAAACTGAAAGTTCAGTAAATTTAGTAAATTATGACCAAATGAGGAAGGTTTTAATTCGAGCCATGAGTTTCTGTCAAAAATTTTAAATTACAGAAAATCAACAAGAATTTCCAACATACAGTAATTTGATATCTATTTTCATACATAATAACTGGGCGAACCTCATAAATGCATAATATCAAAAGAATAAAATATTGATTTTTTTTCTATTTTTTACATTTATACATTCTAACTATACTTGCGTACGATATGCTAATTTTGACAAAAATTATAATTAATTATTCTCATCAATGCACGAAAGCTATATATCAAAAAAGAAACTTTTATTTTATTAAGAAAGAAAGGCCAGTTTAAAGACTTTATAATACAAAATGGGCTTAAATCTAGCTTTAAGCTAACAAAATTGAAACTCTAGTTTTTTATGTGAGTAACAAACAGAATCTGTAACAAAGGTAAGTTTCCTTTCCTGCGTACAAATTCATTACAATATCCTCTACAATAGCATTTCAATTCATGACTTATCTTTTAAACCGAAATCCACCTCAATCAGATTTAAGTTAGTATATCTAAAAGCTTCTTGTCAACACCCCCAAGTATGCAAAAGATACACGTGTACCACACATACACTAAGAAAAAAGTACTGTTGAGTCAAAAGTTGCAGTGCTACTAGATTCCGCACGATTTATACAATAGTCTCTGTTAATAATTCAATACATTTAACTTTGAGTAAAATCGTTCGAATTTTTTAAATAAAAAACACAGTATTCAAGGTTGAAGCGTTAACCATACTATGAAATTAAAGGATATAGAGTAGAGGAAAATAAAAGTTCATTTATTTCAAGGTAAATGTTTATTCGAAGTGATAAACGTATTATACAATCGATAAAGTATCTTTTTAATGAGTAGAAAAAATTATTTCTGTCAAACAAAGATACTTTTGATTTGATAGTGTCTGCTTTAGATGCAACTAATGGCTCATTCAAATACGGTCTAAAGCATATAATACAAAATTTACATCTACGATAGAAACGGAGAAGGATAAATGTTGAGACATCCGTATGTTCTGTTATATATATACCATTAAACCATTTTCCTTTCAGGGTAGGCGTGACACTACCCGATTCGGGTAGTGTTTCTAGGTTTTTCTTGTAGTTATAAATAACTACAAGTGTGGGCTCACCACACCCACGATGTGCCAACAGCACTCATGTCAGTATTCTTGAATGGTCACCCATCCAAGTACTAACCGCGTCCAACGCTGCTTAACTTCAGTGATCTGACGAGAACTGGGTTTTTCAGCGTGGTATGGCCGTTGGCCATTATAAGGACAAAATATGTATTTCTTTCAAATATAAAAGTTTTTGATATAAAGAAAAGTCTTATTATGTGATACAGAAATTGATATGATTTAAAAAAATACTGAATAGAGCATATATATATGAATGGTTCGCAATTATGATGACGTCCGTTATACGGAGCATTCATAAAAATCAAAGCATGAGCAGATAATTTATTATGTTTTTTTGTAATAAGTGCGTTTCTACCATAACATTTTATGTTGATGTGGCTCTAATTTTTCATTTTCTGATGTTATGAGCTGCCATTTCCATTCAAACTTCCGAAAGACATAGAAAATGATTTAAGCATTCAAGTTTTTGAAAATTTTGCCAATCCGCATAGGGGTCGTAAATATATTACGCAACGCGGTTTTCTTTTGTTTAAATAAAGATGAAAATGTAGTTGCCGTTAAGTAAAAAAGGACACAAATGATATAAATAAAAGAAAAACACGTTACGTAATATATGTACGATCCCTTAGGCATGACCTTCTTCAGGGTTGCTACAAAATCCTGATTTCAAAATTCCCTGACTTTTCCTTGAACATTATAATTTTTTCATGCAGGTATAAAAACAACTTTTTTCCTAGGATATCAATAATGTTAATGCAAAAAAAATTTTGTTTCCAAATTTATCTTAAACAATTTTCGTGACAACAGTAATACAGCATTTTATTAATTTCAACTTGAGTGTATAGAAAATTCCCTGATTCTTTCAATGTTTAATAGAACCCAAATTTGTTTGGTTCAATCAAATTTTCATGTATATTGAAGAATATAGTTTTCAAGAATTTTCTAACAGAGGTAGATATACTTACACTGCATTCTACGAAGCACTTCTAGGTACACAAATTTCTAGTTTGCAATGCACAATGACAATGTTCAGTGTGCACACAGGATCTTTTACTAAAGTGAATTGCCACCATTGTATGTGCATTCTCACCCATGCATACCAATATATGAATGTACATATTAAGGTCTTAAATTATATATATATGTGTGTGTGTGTGTACGCGCATGTTTGTGGTATGATATTATATGTGTATCGATGATATAATAAGTACATAGATGCTATGCACTCTATCACGCGCGTAAACTTCGTACGACGAGCGATCAAATATATGTAAATCGAGTATACAATATATTATTTTCTGTAATAAATCATTTTTACGTATATTACAAATTTAATGACATTTTCTGTAAATCAAACAGAAAATTTCGTAAATCTGACAGAATTTTCTATAAACAGAGATCACAGCGGTTTAATAGTTCAATTTTTGGTAAAAAAAGGGGGTTGACACAGGAAGATTTCACTTATTATTAAAAAAATTATATGTCATGTGGATATCTCGTAAATATTGAACGAAAATGCCCTCTAACAGTAGCGTCTTATCTTTAGCACGTCTTCTATTCATTCTTGTGTTTAAAACATTTTTTTAGCTACACTTCTAAACACGTGTGGGATCTACCACACTTTTACTACACAAGTGTAAAGTAAAATTGCAACAACCGAATTGGATGGTGAAATAGCAATACGTGTATTGTAATTTCGAAGAATACGTGCCGTTTACCACACAAGTATTGCAATTTCATTTTACAATACCGGTACTGTAATTTTGCCTTACACTCACTTTAGCCTGTCTAGCGGATGAATGACCCTCTATTTAAGTAAGGTGAGAAGTGAGTAACGCACTCGCATTAGAGCTTGGCGGTTAGGGTTCAATTCTCCCTGACTTCAAATTTCGCTTTTTTCTAAAATTTTATTGCGCAACATTGCATTACATGTGTGGTAATACTACAATACCAGAATTTTAAAACTACAATATCATGTATTGAAACGTTATCTTACGTCTCGGAAATAAACTTCCAACACATTTAATGAAAAGTTCCAACAGAAATTTCTTACAGTGTAGCTTCGGAAAATCTACCGAATACTTAAGCACTGTCTACTGATAAACATACACCAGAAAAAATTCAAGCAGATCAAAGATTGAAAAACAGATAGAAAACAGAATTGAAATATGCTCATGTTTGAATGTTTGAAAGTGTATTTTTATCAGTAGACAGATTTTGATTCCTTATTCTTATACATTGTTTTCTAGTATATTCTTTTCAGTACAGAACCCTGAGTTGTTAAAATTACTTTTCAAAGTAAGCGGGAAAGAAATAATCTGAACAACACAAAAATGAATATTTTAAAGAACCGATTTTATCTGTTTTTGTTTCCTTAAACGTTTAAATTGGTTTCTAATGTATTTTTATCAGTTAAAAGCACTCAAATGTTCACAATATTTTTAAACAATAGCTAAAAAAGTTAATAGTGAAAGAAATAGAATTTAAAAAGATTATTAATCACGAAAGAAATAAGCTCCAAATTAATTCTACGAGTATAAAAATATACAAGTATACATTTTTGTATAAAACAAATGAAAATTAAACATAATTTCTTTCACTATGTATAAACTATATATATTTTTTCCGCCTGGATACTTTATTAGAGGGTCCTGATATGCGCTACTTTTTTGCATATTATTTTCGATTTCCAAAATTTTGTTTCTACAACCACAAAAAACATACTTTTACGTGATACGCCGTCTAAGACGATTTAATACGTGCATTAAAAATATTGAAAATCAATCAAAATTCCTATTTACATTCCACTTGAATGCGAACTAAATTATTAGAAGAACCCCATAAGAAAATCCAACTATTTTTGGTTAAAAAAAAACTAATATTAAACTTTGGATTTAAAATCTTTTTTGGTGAAGAATTTTATTATTTGGTTGAAAATGAACTTCTTTATTGAAAATTCTACTGTTTTGTAGAACATTCTTACTCTTGGCTTGAAAATTCAATTATTTGGTTGAAAGTTCAACTACTTTGTTAAAAATTCATTTTTTTTTTTTGGTTGACAATTCATCATATTAGTTGAAAATTCATCTCTTTGTTCGAAAATGTACCACTTTTGTTGGAAATTCGTCTGTTTAGGTTGAAAATGCAACTACTTTGCTAGTACATTTAACTATTTGGGTGAAAATTAACTTTTGTGTTGAAAATTCATACTTGCCGGTTGAAAATACAACGATTTTGTCGAAAACGTTATATGCGCTCCCTAAGTGTAAAATAAAAAATATGAAATGTGCGATATTATGCGTCCAGCCACCAAAAACTGAATGCAGCGAGAAATGTGTGTTTTCGCGAAATAATATGCGAAAGTGGTGAATCGTCTGTGTGTGTGTGTGACATGTGAATGTAAAGATAGAGTCCATCCAAAGCTCCCAGGGAGAATAGGCCAGTGTGAGTGGCACTTCTATGTACAACATGTGTATGTAAGATCAAAGATGCCGCCTTCTTTCTTCCTCCCACGGGCATCTCTCTTTTTCCCCGCGCTTCTTGCTTCACTCTTTCTCGCTTTTATTCGTATGCATAAGAGCAAGTCTCCCTGAGCTAACTATGATCGTGCCGTTTGTAAGCGCCTCGTGCGTGCGTAGATTTATCAGCAGGTGCCACGAAAACGTACTTTCCCTGTGTCGCTCGCTTTTTCTTTCTCGACGACGCGACGCTCGCGTTTTAGCGTTATTAATTCTAGGTTTCGAATTATCCTGATTGCACGATTAGTTATTGCCTAATATCCAGACACTCTCATGTAAATTACCACTGTTGGAGATCTTTTCATTTCTGGAAAACTAACACTCTTCGTGTTGGACGGACTGACTCTATTAAATGAAATTTCGATATTTCTCTATCATTTTGATATACCGAGTCCAAATTTAAGACCTATTCAAGTTCAGCCTAATCCGACATATCCTCTTTTGAATCCCGTTGGACTTATTCTAGCCCTCTTAGAACTTCTTATAATAAACCTATATAAACCTATATAAAGCTATATAAAACTGCATAAATCGATACCTAGTTACATACGGTTTAATCCTCAAAGCCCTCTTTTCGTTCTCTTAGGACCTATGTAATTATTCTGTCTTTATGTTATACAATTTTAATTATTTAATTTGTTAGTGCATAGTAAAAACACTGATGGATAATAAGACAGAGTAATGCTCATTTTTGTGACGTTAGTAATATAATTTTTAGGAAATATTATTCAATATTATTTTCTCTTCTTTTCCTTGGTCGAAATTGAATTTTTCAATGTTTTAAATAAAAAGAAAATTAAAATTGTTCCGAGAGAATCAATTAATTTTTATCCTTAGATCGAAAAATTTAAAAATTATTCTGCAAAATTAATAATGTGACTTGCCATTAAACGTTTTACCATTTAGTTTTTCTTCAAATTTGATAAAAATAATTATGTGTTAAATACTTGTGCATAATTAGTCCCTTTTTTACTCATTATTGACTGAAAATTTTTTTTTATCATGCATTGAGAAAAAATGAAAATGACTAATCGTTTGTAAAATTAATAATTTAATTAACAAATAGATTCTTTCTACGAGGCACAACAGCGCCGTATGTATTTTGGAAACTCGGTTTTACCGTCATACCTCGCCACCATACCCCATTCACCCCTGGGGAAAAAAGGGAAATACTCGCCACTTGGAAGGACTAAACGAGGGCCTAAATCTAGTATAAATTAAGCCCTCTGAAAGGTCTCCTAAAACCGATTAGGACCTATATCTAGAGATCTAAAATAGGGCTAAAATGTTGATTTGGACAATGATTAAAAAAAAAACTTTATTTGGTGAAGGAAGCTTTGTTACGTTGTCACCTTTCTTTTCATAGCTGCCTCACTTATGAAATTTTAAATAATGCTATCGAAAATGAATGGTTGAAACTGTCAGCGGAAGCCGTGTAGTTTAGGTTAACGCGATGGAAGATTTCGGTGAAGATTGCTCGAAATAAGTTTAAGGATCAGGTCGTCCAGTCGAGGTCGATTCGTGTTGCCTTCTTCGCCTCCGGGGGCTCAGGATACGAACGCGAACCTAGTTAACACGGCCAGGATAAGGATCTTACACGCTGCCATTGCCCTGATAAATACTTATAAGCGACCTTCCCTAATGGTTCAGCAAGAAGTATTCAAACTATGTCGATGGAAATACGCAATCGCTATTTTACCATTCAGCACGGGCGGAATGCACAGGATCGAGCAACTGATTGACCTTGGATCTTACTTTATTTCCTAGTTATAGTAGAAGGGCAGGGAAAGTTGAAAATTCCTGCTATCAAGATTTACCGACATCTATCAAATTAAAGGGCTCGAATCTATGTTAAATATAAGATCTCATAGGCTAAGCACGGACACGAAGCATCGAATGTTATTTTTCAGATGTAGATAAGTGTCGGTAAGAGGAATTTGCAGCTAGAAAAAACCTTGCCCTCAACATTATGCAATGTAACAATGTAACCCTGCAAAAATGTAAAATTTCAAATTGAATGCCGTCCAAATTGAATAATTCTGAAAAAGTGTACACTGGAGTGTCAAAATTTACATGTCTAAAACATTATGTAGTATAAAGTAACATTTAAGGGTGGCCACTACGAACGACTAACGAAAGAAGTGTATCAAGGTAAAGTAAATGGCAATGTTCCTAGAGGCAGACTTATTCACAATTGCTTGCATTCGCGTGTCGTATATATCAGAGGTGAATTTAATCACGCATGTATTATTTTTCTACAGAAATTATTTACTCGCAAATCAATTCAGTTGTCATGAGTGTAACATTAAAATCTACCAATAAAAATGGTTCGATTTTAAATGATTATATTTGACATTGCACTTATCTCCTAGAAGTAACCGGAACTATATATATTGTATGTTTGAAGACAAAGACAACTTTAAATTAGTTCAAATTGGAATTCATTAAGCCTTCAATCTCACCCTGAAAAAAAAGTTCTAACCACCTTATTCTATTCCGACATGTACACAAATAAGCAAAACCTTCATCTGCGATCCGGTTTGTATTTATCGATGCGACATTTACGTAAAGAATACAGCAGAATGCAGAAATCAAGTCCGTGGAAACGATCTGGCGCTGGGCCTTGTATATCAACTGGATCTCGAGTAAGTCCTGGAATCGGGAGAGACGACGATCCCGACGCGACGGGCGCGGCGACACGGAATTATGTAAGTCATCGTTGCGAGGAATCGGGAACCCTTCTCGGAAGATCGGCGGGCGCCGAAGGGTGCCGAGCTAAGCCGAGGAGGACCGATGAGGCCTCTCGGTGCGATCGACGGGCCCCGCGAGGCCGCGATCGGCACTCTGGCACGATCGAGAGAAAAAGAGAGGGGAAGAATCGAAAAGGCGAATTCGCACGGGCCCGAGAGGGAGAGCAGACAAGAATAAAAGAGCGAGGGAGCGTATAAAAGGTAAACCGCGGAGAAGCGAGGGGCCGCGAAGAACGCCGGGGACCACCCCAGAGAGAAGTTGAGGATTCGATGCGAACCGCCGGCGCCTGGCGAGGCTTTGGGGGGTCCCTTATCTTCCTCGAGTCCATCCGGGACTTGCCCACGGCCTTACTGCCCCGACTGTATTCCATTATCGATCCAAAGCGCGCGAAAAAGGGTCGACACACAGGAGAAAAGGAAAGTCTTCGTGAGACCGGGAAAGCGTAGGTGGAAAACCATGCCTAACCCAAGTCGGAAATTTCCACTTTCACCGGACGAAATTGAAGGTCTAAAATTTATGAGAAAAAGTTATATTTAGTGACAACTTTACAGGCTTTTCACAAATGATTTTGACCAAATAGGATCGTTGCATGATTTACAACAATTACATTTTTCAATAATAAAGTACATTTACGTTGTATTTACATAAGTACTATTTACACTGGTGAAAGAAAATCTGGTTAAATACTTTATTCCGGAGAAAATTGAAAAATTATTACCATAATAATTACAATGACTTTGAATTGTTAAATAGTTTTTACCAATCAGAAGAGAAAAGCGAAGGTTGATTTTAATAACGTTAATGGCTAACTTCTGAATATCAAATAAAAAAAGTCGAAACAGTTGACAGATTTCTTGGCGCGGGGGTTCCACCAAGCTGTGACTGTATTTGCATATTTAAAAATGGACAGATTTTGAATGAAAATTTAAAAAAAGGGAATTAACAAAAATTTGTTTCTTGATATTCATAGTGGCTATCTATTTTTATATTTTAAGTTAAACTTGAGAAACATTTTTTTTTGCAACGAGCCTATGAGGCTAAATAAAGAGATCAGTTTTTAAGGTGGTGGCATGAGTTGGGCCAACTATTTAGTTTGTACGATATGGTACTGCTATTTTATTAGTTGGGACGACCATTTTCTTAGTTGCTGGTATTAACTGAACAGTTACTGCAACTAATTGAATTGCTGTGCCAACTAATTAAAATAGCAGTACCATATCTTACTAACTAAACAGTCGGCCCAACTAACCATCTTTTTCAGTGCAATGCAATCAAAGCTATAAGCCTCAAAATTTGATAGCTTGATAGTTGCTTATCAAGTTGATATGCAACCACATCTTCACGTCTTTTTCTGTGCCTACAAACATGAAAGCTTCTTAATTTAAAAAAATAGAAATAAAAAACAACTACCCAATTTTAAAAGTGAAAAAACACATTCTACAACCGTTTCTCGGCACTGAGATTTGAACATTGGCGTACTGGATGGAATATAAGCCAAGCACGCTACCATGTGAGCCACATTTTTTCCATCAATTTAGTTTTTAAGAAATACATTTATGCAAAATTTCTGAGCCCGAAATAGAAAGTTCGGTGGTTCATCAAACCGTTACTGAAAACTTGTGTCTGGCCTAAGTCGGAAGCTTCTACTTTCCTCACACAAAATAATTATGATATTCAAGTTCTCTGAGTGTTTTATACTTTTATAGCAACGAATTTGAACAATTTTGGTTTTGCCTATTTTATTATTTTAATAAGTTTATTTAAATTCACAACAATGGAGCTTCGTCAAATTACAACACACAAATATAAACAATTTAAACAATATTATCACTAAGTATTAATTTTGATATAAAATGTATCCTCATTTAGTCAAGGATAGAAAACCTATAATTTACGTTCCTCTCAGGATTTCTGCTCATTTCAGTCGATTCCAAAAATGCCTCCCATAATAATTTTGTCTGGTATAGGTACTTGCATTTTGTCATGATGAAAGAGATTGAGAAACTTCTATAAATAATAAATCATTCAGCTTTCAAAAATGGAATTAACTCTCTTGACAGTGATCTATTTAGTTATTGTTTAAGACAGACAAGCTTCTATAGAAGAGGAATAAAAGCTTCTCTAATTTTGTTTCTCACTATTGAGAATCGAACCCGCGACCGCATGAATGTCTTGGATTACTCAAGCACGTTAGTAACCTCAGACGTGCTGCCTCCTCCGATTTTATTTGAAATGAATCTTATTTGAGAGTTAATTTCAAGATTTCAAAGCATTAGTTGGTAACACTACAGGGTCTGTTTCATAAGTAGTAGGACTGACTTTCTATAGTCCAGATGAAGCAATAAAGAGAGTTTTTACGGGCAGGATAGGTAGTGGGGGTTGTCAGGAACCAAATGCATGCTCGAACAGTCGCCTCCGAGCATTTGCGGAGTAAATATCGCGCGAGAAGTGACCCTTTTTTTTGGTTTCCGTCACGCTCTAAAAATAGACCGCACGCTCGAGCAGCGCCAGTCAAAAACATCTGATCTGCTCGTTGCATCCTCCCTGCACGCCTGCTTAATCATGGTGAATGTCTCGGTTGCAGATTTTCCAAGTTTAACACAAAACTTCACCGCGCAACGCTGCTCGAGCGTGCGGTCCATTTTGAGAGCGTGACGGAAGCCTTACAAAAAGGTTTACTTATCGCGCGATATTTACTCCGCAAATGTTTGGAGGCGACTGCTCGAGCATGCATTTGGTTCCTGACATCCCCCATCACCCATCCTGTCCGTAAAAAAACTCCCTCAATTGCTCCGTCTGGGCCTTAGAAAGTCAGCCCTACTACTTATGGAACAGACCCTGTAAATTAAAAAATATATATTGAACATAATTCGTATCATTACACTTCCAGTTTCAGCATTAAAATTGAAAAGCCTATTAGTTTTAAAGCATCCTATCTTTGAAAACCCATCTTGGTGCGTTACTATTTCCGTTACCGTTACAATGATTTAGTTTTGTGCACCAGGCCGTTGAAGACGTCATCTACGATAAATTTTTAACAATTTAAATTGTGTCAACATCCAAAATAACTAACCAAAATAACTAAAAGTGGTGAGCCGAGGATCCGCGTGCACCGGGTCACGCACCAGGTACTTTAGCGCGTATTCTACGAGAACATTTAAAAAATTTAAATTGTTCCAACATCCAAAATAACTAAAAGTGGT
>CAKNYM010053191.1:0-25734 GCA_932195095.1 Andricus curvator | reverse complement strand
TTTGAATAATTTTCATACAGAAATTTAAAGTTTGCCTATTTTTTAACGAACAGGTAGAGTTTGGCTATTTTTTAACAGATTTGCTAAATTTTCTTACAGAATTAGGTAAGAATATCTTTCCAATGACTTTTTTGTATGATGATTTGCAAATTTTCAATAATTATTAATTATTTAAACAAGTTTCATAAACAAATCAAGAACATGGCCATTTTTCAAGGTATATGATCAATTAGTTTAGGGAATCAAGAAAGAATGTATTCCCAATAAATCTTTTCTACGATACTTTGCAAATATACAATAATTAATCATTATTTCAACAATTTTCATAAAGATATTCAGATTTTGGCTGTTTTTCAACATAAGGCTCAATTTGTGTACGAATGCAACTAAGAATATCTTTCCGATGACTGTTATCTATCTTGCTTTGTAAATTTACAATAATTTTCAATTATTTAAACAACTTCAACTAAAAAACTGAGATTTTGGCTATTTTTTAACGAATAGGCTTTATTTTTTATAGAATTAAGTAAGAATATCTTTCCAGTGACTTTTTGCTATAATGCTCTGCAAATTTCAAAGAATAAATCATTATGTAAACAATTTTGATAAACAAATCAAGAGTTTGGCTATTTTTTAAAAAATAGGCTCAATTTGTTTACGGAATCAATAAAGAATGTTTTTCAAATAACTCTTTCCTATGTACGATACTTTGAAAATATACAATAATTATTAATTATTTAAACAATTTTCATAAACACATTCAGAACAATTTGTTTGCGGAGTCAACTAAGATTGTCTTTCCGATGACTCTTTATTATGTTTTGTAAATTTACAAGAATTATTAATTATTTAAACAATTTAGATTAAAAAATTTAGAGTTTAGCTATTTTTCAACGAATAGGCTCAATTTTTTACAGAATTAGATAAGAATATCTTTCCGGTGACATTTTTCTATAATGCTCTACAAATTTCAAATAATTAATTATTATTTAAACAATGTTGATAAAGAAATTAAGAGTTTGACAATTTTTCAACGAGTAGGCTCAATTTGTTTACGGAATCAATAAAAAACATTTTCAAATAACTCTTTCCTATGTATGATACATTGAAAATTTACAGTAATTATTAATTATTTAAACATGTTTATCAACATATCCAGAATTTAGCTATTCTTCGAGGAATAGGCACAATTTGTTCACGGAGTCAAAAAGTATGTCTTTCCGAAGACTCTTTTTCTAGGTTGCTTCACAAATTCATATTTTGGCTATTTTCAACGAATAGGCTAAATTTTTTTATAGAATTAACCAAGAATATCTTTCCGATGACTTTTTTGTATGATGCTTTGCCAATTTCCAAGAATTATAAATTATTTAAACAATTTTCATAAACAAATTATGAGCTTGGTCTTTTTTCAACGAATAGGATAAATTAGTTCAGGGTATGAAGAAAGAATGTAATTCGAATAACTACTTTCTACGATACTTTTCAAATATACAATAATTATTAATTATTTCATCAATTTTCATAAACATATTCAGAGTTTGGCTATTTTTCAACGAATAGGCTCAACTTTTTGCAGAATTAACTAAGAATATCTTTCTGATGACTTTTTCTATCATGCTTTGCAAATTTACAATAATTATTAATTATTTCAACAAATTAAGAGTTCGGCCATTTTTAAATGAATGGGCTCAGTTTATTTACGGGATCACCAAGAATGTATTTCCAATAACTCTTTTATACGGTACTTCGCAAATTTACAATAATTATTATTAATCAAACAATTTTTATGAACATATTCAGAGTTTGGCTATTTTTCAAGGAGTAGGCTTAATTTTAACAGAATTAAATAAGAATATATTTCAGATGACTTTTTTCTATATTGTTCCTCAAATTTACAAGATTTATTAATTATTTGAACAATTTTTATCAAAAAATTAAGAGTTTGACTATTTCTGAAATAATAGGCCCCATTTGTTTCCATAATCAACAAAGAATGTATTTCCAATAACTGTTTTCTGCGATACTTTGCAAATATACAATAATTAATAATTATTTGAACAATATTCATAAACAAATTCAGATTTCAGCTATTTGTCAACGAATAGGCTACATTTTTTTTACAGAATTAACTAAGAATATCTTTCTGATTACTCTTTTCTATTTTGCTTTATAAATTTACAAGAATTATTAATTATTTACACAATTTCGATTAAGAAATTAACAGTTTGGCTATTTTTAAACGAATAGGCTCAATTGTTTACAGAATTAGGTCAGAATATCTTTCCGATGACTTTTTTTTATATAATGCTCTGCAAATTTCAAAGAATTAATTATTATCTGAACACTGTTGATAAACAAATGAAGAGTTGGACCATTTTTCAACGAATAGGTTCAATTTTTTTACGGAATCAATAAAAAATGTTTTTCAAATCACTCTTTCCTATGTACGATGCTTTGAAAATTTACAAGAATTATTAATTATTTAGACAATGTTCATCAACATAACCAGAGCTTGGCTATTTTTCAAGGAATAGGCACAATTTGTTTACGGAGTCAAAAAGTATGTCTTTCAGAACACTCTTTTTCTATGTTTCTTTACAAATTCAGATTTTGGCTATTTTCAACGAATAGGCTAAATTTTTTTATAGAATTAACCAAGAATATCTTTCCGATTACTTTTTTCTATGATGACATTGAAAGTCTTTCTGATGACTCTTTTCGATGTTGCTTTGTAAATTTGCAACAATTAATAATGTTTTAAAGCATTTTCATTGAAAATTTATAATTTGTCTATGTTTTAACGAATAGGCTACATTTTTTACAGAATTAACTACGAATATCATTCCGATGACTTTTTTTATATGATGCTTTGTAAATTTCTAAGAATTATTAATTATTTAAACAATCTTCATGAAGAAATCAAGAACTTGGCCATTTTTCAACGAATAGGATCAATTAGTTTAGTGCATCAAGTTTTTTTTGGCAATTAAAAAAAAATTCAAAGTTTTGTTATTTATCAACGAACAGGCTTAGCTTCTTTTAACGGAATAAACTAAGAATGCTTTTGCGGTGACTGTTTGATATGAAACTTAGCACATTTGGAAGCATTATTAATTATTTAAACAATTTTTATAAACAAATTCAGAGCTTTTCTATTTTTCAACAAATAGACTCAATTACAAAAAAATTAACTAAGAATATCTTTGCGATGACTCTTTTCTATGGTGCTTTGAAAATTCCCAAGAGTTTATAGTTTGTCTATTTTTCAACAAATATGCTTAATTTGTTAAAAAAATTATCTAAGAATATTTTTGCGATGACTCTTTTCTATGGTGCTTTGAAAATTCCCAAGATTTCATAGTTTGTCTATTTTTCAAAAAATATGCTAAAAAAAAAAAATAACTGAGAATATCTTTGCGATTACTCTTTTATGTGTTGCTTTGCAAATTCAAATTTTAAACAATTTTTGTGAGGAAATTCAGAGTTCTCTATTTTTCAAGGAATAGGCTTAATTTGTTCACGGAATCAACTAAGAATGTCTTTTAGATGATTTTTTTTATGGTTGTTTTGCAAATTCCCAAGAGTTATTGATTTAAAACTAAGATTCTTTTAATAATAAATTTTGTTTTTCAACGAATAGTCTCAATGTTTTTACAAAATTAACTGAGAATGTCTTTGCGGTGACTCTTTTCTATAGTGCTTTAGAAATTCCCAGTAATTATGATTTATTTAAACAATTTTTGTAAGGAAATTCAGAGTTTCCTATTTTACAACGAATAGGCTTAATTTTTTTTAATGAAATCAACTAAGAATGTCTTTTCGATGAGTTTTTTTCATAATGTTTCGCAAATTCACAAGAATTATTAATTATTTCAAACTAAGATTTTTTTATAATGAATTTTGTTTTTCAATGAATAGGCTAAATTCTTTTACAGATTTAAATGATAATATGTTTGCGATGACTCTTTTCTATAGTAATTTACAAATTCCAAAGAATTATGATTTATTTATTTAAACAATTTTTGTGAGAAAATTCAGAGTTTGGTTATTTTTCAACGAAAAGGCTTAATTTTTTTTTAACGAAATCAACTAAGAATGCTTTGCAGGTGACTGTTTGATATTATACTTTGCAAATGTACAAGAATCATTAATTATTTAAACAATTTTCATAAACAAATACAGAATTTGGCTATTTTTCAACGAATAGGCTCAAATTTTTTTACATAATTATCTAAGAATATCTTTAGTTTGGCCATTGTTCAACTAATAGGCTTAATTTGTTTACGGAATCAACTTAGAATGCCTTTTCGATGAGTCTTTCCTACGGTACTTTGTAAATTTAAAATAATTATTGATTATTCAAATAATTTTCATAAACAAATTCAGAGTTTGGCTATTTTTTAGCTTACATTAAAACATAGTTGCAGCTATAACCTTTTTAATAATAAGCACAACTTTTCTATCTGAACTATAATATTAAAATCAAAACCATTTGAACATTTTAAACAAATTCACTTTTAGAAGAAAATATATGCACAATATATCTAATGAGAATTAAAAACCCAGTACAAATTTTAATAATTGTAAAAGTTTTCATTAATTTCAGTCTTTATTCTTTTTGTTAATTGCTTCCAGAACATTAATAATCTCTTCAATACAATGCTATTGTGCTTTTTAAAGATTTTTTGAAATAATTTTTCACATGCAATATACTTTCCCCTCATTTTTAGTGTGCTGTAATATTAAAGCATTTTAATGAATTCATTTTGTGTTTTTTTTTCAATTTTTTAAAAATTTAGATAGCTTTGAAGCAAGTTTTAAAAAAATTTATAATTTCAACTACAAGTTGAAATTTTTTCATTATAATTATAAATAATGGAAAATTATGAATATTTAGCAATTCATTTTATGTTTATTTTAGTTGCATTTTCGACGTCTATGACTTTTTTTAAATTTAAACAATTTAGAAATCTTAAGCAAATCAAAATGATTCCACTCTGGGCTAATTATTTTTAAAGACAAAATTACAAATTTTAATTAATATTTTGGCTCATTTTTTAATATTTCTTTTTAAAATTATAAAGCCTTACTTTTTTTCGAAATTTTTTTTCTATTAGAATAATAAACAATACAAATTATGAACATTTAGAAATTTCTTTTATTTTACTTTCATTTATATTTTAAAAGACGATTACATCCTTATAATTTTAACTAACAATAAAAAATTATGAACGTTTATAATTTTATTTTATTTAACTTTCAGTTACATTTTTAAAGAATATAGCTTCCTTCCAATTTTAACTATTATTGCAATCTTAAACAATTGAAAATATGAATTCATCTGTCATATTTTTATGAGAAAACATTAAAATTTAAATTATTTTTGGAATTTATAGAAGTTTAGAAAATTTTAAAAAGGGGTTTACCCTTGGCTTATTTATCTTTAAAGAAAATGGAGTCAACTAAGAATATCTTTCCGGTGACTTTTTTCTATGCTTGATATATTCCCAAGAATTATTAATTATTTAAACAATTTTCACAAACAAATTCATAGTTTGGCTATTTTTCAAGAAATAGGTACAGTTTGTTTACAAAGTAACTACGAATGTATTTCTGATGACACTTTTCTATATCGCTTCGTAAATTCACAATAATTATTAATAATTTAAACAATTTCAATTTAAAAAATGAGATTTTGGTTATTTTGTAACGAATAGGCTCCATTTTTAATAGAATTAAGTAAGAATATCTTTCCAGTGACGTTTTGCTATAATGCTCTGCAAATTTCAAAGAATGAATCATTATTTAAACAATTTTGATAAACAAATCAAGAGTTTGGCTATTTTTTAAAAAATAGGCTCAATTTCTTTGCGTAATTAATTAAGCATGTTTTTTAAATACCAATTTCCTATGATACTTTAAAAATTTATAATAATTATCAATTATTTAAACAATTGTCATAGACACATTCAGAACAATTTGTTTACAGAGTCAACTGAGATTGTCTTTCCGATGACTCTTTACTATGTTTTGTAAATTTACAACAATTATTAATTATTTGAACAATTTCGATTACAAAATTTAGAGTTTGGCTATTTTTCAACGAATAGGCTCAATTTTTTAAAAAATTAGATAAGAATTATTATTTAGACAATGTTGATAAACAAATTAAGACTTTGGCCATTTTTCAACAAACGTTTTTCGGATAACTCTTTCCTATTTATATTCAGTACTTTGAAAATTTACAATAATTATTAATTATTTAAACATGTTTATCAAAATATCCAGAGTTTAGCTATTTTTCAAGGAATAGGTACAATTTGTTTACGGAGTCCATTAAGTATGTCTTTCCGAAGACTCTTTTTCTATGTTTCATTACAAATTCAGATTTTTGCTATTTTCAACGAATAGGTTAAATTTTTTTATAGAATTAACCAATAATATCTTTCCGATTACTTTTTTTCTATAATGCTATGCAAAGTCTTTCCGATGACTTTTTTGTATGATGCTTTGCAAATTTCCAAGAATTATTAATTACTTAAACAATTTTCATAAACAAATTGTGAGCTTGGCCTTTTCTCAATGAATAGGATAAATAAGTTCAGGGTATCAAGAAAGAATGTGAATCGAATAACCATTTTCTACGATACTTTGCAAATATACAAGAATTATTTCGACAATTTTCATAAACATATTCAGATTTTGGCTATTTTTCAAAGAATAGGCACAATTTGTTTACGGGGTCAACTAAGAATATCTTTCCGATGACTCTTTTCTATGTTGCTTTGTAAATTTACAATAATTTTTAACAATTTTAACAATTTTCATACAAAATTCAGAATTTGGCTATTTTTCAACGAATAGGCTCAATTTTTTTGCAGAATTAACCAAGAATATCTTTCCGATGACTTTTTCTATGATGCTTTGCAAATTTACAATAATTATTAAATATTTCAACAAATTAAGAGTTCAGCCATTTTTCAATGAATGGGCTCAGTTTGTTTACGGGATCACCAAGAATGTATTTTCAATAACTCTTTTCTACGGTACTTTGCAAATTTACAATAATTACTATTTATTCAAACAATTTGTATAAACATATTCAGAGTTTGGCTGTTTTTCAAGGAGCAGGCTCAATTTTAACAGAATTAAATAAGAATATATTTCAGATGCCTTTTTTCTGTATTGTTTTGCAAATTTACAAGATTTATTAATTATTTAAACAATTTTCATTAAAAAATAAGAGTTTGGCTATTTCTGAAAGAATAGGCCCAATTTGTTTCCAGAATGGACAAAGAATGTATTTTCAATAACTATTTTCTACGATACTTTGCACATTTACAATAATTATTAATTATTTAAACAATGTTCATAAGCATATTCAGAGTTTGGGCATTTGTCAAGGAATAGACAAGATTTGTTTCCGGAGTCAACTAAGATTGTCTTTCCGATGCTCTTTTCTATGTTGTTTTGTAAATTTACAAGAATTATTAATTATTTAAACAAATTTGATGAAAAAATAAGAATTTGGCTATTTTTCAACGAATAGGGTAAATTTTTTACAGAATTAACTAAGAATATCGTTCCGATGACTTCTTTCTATTATGCTCTTCAAATTTCCAAGATTTACTAATTATTTAAAATATTTTCATGAACAAATTAAGAGTTTGGCAATTTATCGAAGAAACCCTGCCGTCAAACCTCCTGCTCGACATTAATTGAAACCGAGGTTAAAACGCAGCGAATACACAACTCGGTCGTATACGTCGCAGATGGTCATCCATCCGAGTGCTATGCACGCTCGAAATGGCTTGACATCTGGACTCTTCTCGAGTCGAGATCATTTACTGTGTATTTCTATGAAAATTTGTACGCGCCGACATTTTATAAGTTTTTTTCCGAAGTTGCATGAAAATGTTTAGAGTTGCACAATTATTTATTCTGCATCGTGAGAAGGTATCCATGCGAAGCCGTGTACAAATCAAAATTATTGAAGTAAAAATTAATGTAATGGTATTTTATTGAACTTCATTTCCAAATAAAATAATTACATGTAAATAAATTGTTCGCGCGCGGAGCGCGCGTATTAGCCTCTAGTTAAATCTTAAAAGGCGTTCATTTACGTTACAGAAAGAATGAAATTAAAAATAACCACGCATGTCCGTAAAAATAACAATTTTCTAAATTTCCTTAAACATTATATTTCTCTAAGAATTCATTAACTTTTGTGTCGAGATAAAAGACTACGAAAAACTTACAGTGTTCGAAATGAGGTACTTTTACATTTATAATATTTGCCTGAATTTTCAAAACCACGTGATTGAACTGGAAGAAAAAATATGCTAATTTTACAGACCTGTATGTTAATTATGTAAAAAGCCGTAAAATGTACTGAATTCAGGGAAAATTAATTTCCCTGGCTTAGTGAATTCCAAAGGAGTGCCACACGATTCAATGTTAATTTAACGTAAATTATAAATAAATTTGAGGATAATGAGTTCAATTTAACTGAATGCGAATCGAAGTGAATTCAGGGTGGATTAAAGTTGATTAATTTTTAGCGCGTTCAAGGTATATTTAATTTGATTCCAGGAAAATTTTAGTTAATTGAATATGAATTGAAACGAATTTTAGGAAAATTAATCTCACTGAATTTCATTAAATTCTGGAAAACTTCAACCTAATTGAACGAGAAACAATATTTGAATTCCACAGAGCATATTCATTAGCAAAGCATTAATTAATTCTTAGAACTGTTCTTTATTTTTCGATGCGTGAATGAATTAAAAATAAATTCCGGAATTGAAGATGGAATTAAGTTTGTTCTGAATCAGATGCGAACCTTAACTCAGTAGCAGTGAATCCCTCGACATTAAAGATAACAAAAATCCAAAATCGAAACAATTTAAATATCCTAAATATTATCATCAGTGCAGGTAAAAAATGATCTCGACTTCTAGACATCATCCATTGATGTCTAAAGACATTGCAGAATTAGGTCCACTAAGCTGTTATAGTATGATGTTTAGAAACTTTGAGAAATTATAAAATTATATCTATTAGCGAAATCCATATCTTTATGAAACAATTTTTATTTCTTGAAAAAGTCCTGGAGGCTGTATAAACATCATTAGCCCAAAAAGCTAAAAAATACAGCGGGATGTAATTATTTATAAAAAATTTAATTCTTTTAGAGAGGGGTGATTTTGGAGCAATTTGGTTACTTCGGAATTTAAGAGCCCAAAAACAAAGTGTCTAGGCATGTCGAAAGTATTTGTGCTACGCTCACCGAATTTCGGTTGAACCTAAACGAGTCCTAAAAAAAGCCAAAAATTCTGGTGGAATTTAATTTTTCTTATTTTATGATTTTAGACAGTGAAGGTGATAGGTTAATGCAAGCTAGCACCTCCACTACAAAATTGATTTTTTGAAAGAAGTAGACGAGCCCTTGCAATTTTTATTAGTGCCTAAAAAAGCCATAAAAAGGCCCAAAATTCTGAGTATTTTAGAATGCCGAAATTTGATTGTGGAAGTGCTAGTTTAATATAGACGTAGAATCAAGCAATCTTAATTCTTAATCAACCTCTCACAGAAATGTTAATTGGTAAAATATTAATGATGCGTGATCAGTATACCCAAAAAATTAACATCTAGAAATCCAAAGCCTCTTAATTCTGATCAATAGGTAGAACTCCTTGTATCTCGCCAGGCCACTTATTGTTGAATTTCGTGGCCCGCATTATGCATACCATAGGTTCCTGATTCTCCGGAGATTCGCGGAACTTCTTTCCTCTTTATCTAGTTAGGGCAATCTTGGTCCTACAGAGCGAGATGCTGCACTATAACTGGTGCATCAGAAGAAGCAGTATCAGCAGAGGAAGCAGGCCCGTATGCAGCAGCAGCATTTCAGCATGCACAAATGGAAGATCCGGACCTTGCTTGGCGCGGCGCGGCGGCAGAAGAAATTGGACGGCATTGCCAGAGTACAGCAAGAGCAGGGCAGAGGAAGGCCAGGCCAGGCCAGTTTGTAGATTGTGTGAGTCGCATAAGCACAGAAGCGCAAGCGACGTGAGATCCGTTGGACCCGCATGCGAACCGTATTGTCCCGAGGACGTATGGTAGGTAGGTTATAGTAGTAGGTACCTTAATGTCGGCACGATGAAAGAGAAGCTTGCCTTTGTCTTTTCTTCGGGGAGCTGCCAGCAAGTAGCAGGCTCTGCGGGTAGCCCCAGCGGTCCATGGCTACCGTTCTTCACTTTCGTCCTTCATTCGCGACGCGACGCGCGACGATGCATTTCAAGATTTCAGATTAAAAAACGGTCTTAATTCGTTGCACCGAATTTCCTTCAATTCGTCCTTGCCTGTCGTCTGTCTCCCTTTTAGAAGCCATTCACAAGCTGCCCCGACAAACACAGAAGTTCCGCAAACTTGCGCCATGGGAATCAAATGCACTTCCTCTCTTTAATTCATAATGTCTTATGCAATACAATCAATTTGGAATTGTTTTCAGAAATTGGTCAGGGGCCGTTCAAAAAATACGTAACGCCTTAGGGGCCTCCAGGAAAATATTGTAAAAAAATCGACATCTCCACACATGCCCGAGATATAGTTTACAGTTCAATGGGAAATATGCTATTAACTATTTTAAAATTTATGCTTAATGGTCTTAAAACTTATCTCAAAAGATACAATTTCCAGCACTAATATTTCAATTCACGTGCAACAGTCAAAACAACATGGTTCACGTCGATACAGAAACGACTATCATTCGACTACTAGGAATAGCTTTTTGTGTATGACGTTGGATTTAAATTGAAGAAAAAACTTCTTACTAATTATTCGTCAAGCTTCAAGAAGAATTCGGAACCTTGATCGCAAACTAAAAAAATCCAAGAAAACCTTGCGTATTTTAATCAGAACCCATCGAAGTAACTGGTAATAACTTTCATATTTCGGAATAAAACTAAATGAATGAATGATACAAATATAAATAAGAGCGGGATAAAACAATTTGCTCAAGGATTTTGGGATCATTCCTATTTTAAAACTTTAGGATAACTTTTTACGCTGTTTTCCATTCATGTAACATCCACCGACGTCACCTTACTTTTGGCTTTTCCTCAGGAAAAATAGACAATAAATTGTTATACCCTTCAGAAAAATATTTGCCAAAAGTAATGAAAAGTAAGGTTTATAGATATATAATTTTAGGTTATATACGGAGATATGAAAATCAGCAAATAAAATATAATATTTTAGCGTTTTGATAATAAGATTATAAAAAGTTTTTTAAAAATAATAAGCCTTAGAGGTAAAAATAAGCTTGTATCGTGAATACTTTTACAGGCTCTTTTTTAGTGCTACTAAATCTAACTTGAACTACAAAATAGAATTTTGAAAAAAATATTTGGGCAAAAATTTGTTATTTCAAAAGTGCTTCTTATAAATTTAAAAAATGGTTGAATTTGCATAGCATGAATTTTTTGTCGGGGAAAATATTCTCTAGAAAAAGGGGAATAGGGGAAAGAGTGTGAAGAGTGCAATTGAATTTAAAAATATTCGATTTTAAACGTTCGCGACTTAAAAATGTTCAACTGTTAAGGCTTTAATGATAGTTTTTGAATTTGAATTTTAGAAGTTCCATTGCGATTAAAATTGAAACTAAGTATAGGAAACTTCTGAGAAAAACGAAAAAAAGCTGGATAGTCAAATTTTTCTTCAAAAAGTAACAAAATGTCGAAAAAGGCGCACGATCCGAGCCCTGCAATCGTATTCAATAATAAAGTCAATACTATTCGGAACGCAGAGTAAATTTAACCCCAATTTGTCACTTAAAAGCTCCCGCTATGCTTCTTGGGAATGGTACACGATGTTGGTACCACGGTGCACCACAGGAAGGACATTATTAATGTCAGAACGTCAGAGAAGTCGCATATTCCGTAGTTGCATGCTGCCGCGACACAATATATAATTCCGCGTTCGCCAATAATTATTATGGCTTCCAAGTTTCCTGTCGCACAATAGCGCTCCTCGCTACTGGTTGTTCGGAAACTTCTTATACTCGTGCACCAGACGTTATACCTCGGTAATAAAGTGACATTATCCGGCATGCGATTCTGCGATAAACTTTTCAAATTTATTCCCCAGACTGTAGATCAACCAGATCAACCTTAAAGTCTCACTTTTAGCTTGAAGTTTCCTCAACTATGTCTACCATAATGAACATAATCGCACAAATTTAATTATCTCAGAGACTCTTCCCAAGTGGAGAAGATCCACCCAAACAAATATTAAGCCTAAATCCGAAACAGTTAAAAATTACGAATTGAAAAGAAAAAACTCAGCCACTGATTCAATTAGTTATTATTTAAATAATTGTTAGTCAAATTTCACTAACTGAATAAAGCCAATGATTTTAGGTTACGTTATTTCACTTGAAAATTAATACAATTATTTTTACTGATGTTTCGGTTTCGGTAAGTTTTTTTCTCCAAAAATTAGTCAAATTTAACTAATGTTCAGTCAAATTGATAGCTGGCTTCTATCTTTCACAATTATAGTCAAATTAAACAATTGTCACTGGAAAAGTACAGCGGAAAAGTCAGCGGAAAAATTCAGTAGAATTTTACTAATTCGCAGTAAAAAAACTATCTGAAAAGTGACAAAATTTAAATTCACTGATTTTCTAGTCAATTAACATAACCTGATATTTTTGACGAACTCAATTAGTTCAATTTTTCTGAAACTACTAGAATCTCAGAAAAAATGTCCAGTAATTCCCCGGTTTTCAAACAGTTTTCCCTGGTCTTTGCAAATAAGGGATTACAATTGGAATCATTTTATTGATTGATCTTAACTTGTAGGAATAATTAACTGTAGGAATAATTGACTGTATTGATCTTAAAGTGTTATAAATAAAAAATGTATTAATCTTATTTATACAATTTAAAATGACTTTTTTACATTTAAAAAAATTCAAAATCAACTTTACAATTCAAAACGGAACCTTTAATAGCTAGTAGAACAATTTTCAATCAAAAACGTTCTTAATAGAATAATTTTTTATCCAAACATATTTAAAATTAGTTAAGTTTTCAATCATTAAAAATTATAAATCAAATTAAAAGCTTTAATATTACAAGGCTACAAAATCGTAAATTCAACGCTAGTTTCAAAATTTAATAGATTTGAAACTAAAGTGCTTAGAATTGTATAACATAAAATTTGGAGCCTTCAATATGGTAAAATAAAAAATTTCAAGCTTTCAAAACCTAGTTCAAATTGAAAGTATCGGTTTCCAGAATGTAACCATTTAAAATGAAGGCCAATGCTAATGTCACAAATGTAAAGAGAAACTTAGAAAATGGTATGATTTCAAAATGGAAAAATTTTTAAATTAAAAAATTAAAAAGTTCATATTGAAACTTTTCAAAACTTAACTGTTTAAAAGATATTGAAAAATAACGATTTACTCTTTCTTTAACAAAACATATTTCCTGGATATTTCTTCAAGTTTTTAAAGTTTTGAAATAAATGATACGTTTTTGCTTAAATTTCAATATAAAACGAGTTCCTAAAACGCTTGCGTGCTCTCGAATAAAAAAATTGAAAGAACTTATTGATTTAGCAAAGTTTTTCCTGTCTAACATCAGCAATTAAGTTCAGCGACTCGCATTTAAATGCAAAAAATCTAATAACATGGTAGAATAAAAGGGGTTGAATGATATCGACTAAACTTGCTCTCCAACAATTTTTCTTTTGAAACAATTTAATTTATATACGAGTCCAACTGCTAAATGAGTCCAGAGTTTGGTGGGTACTAGTACCACTCGAATGAGCGTGACAGTTTTAGGTTTAAAGGATAATAATATATAAATTGCTGAAATATCTGAAAAAGGGATTATGGCGTGCACTGCGATGACACACTACGATATTCGTCGTTTCCGTGTAGAGTGCCCTCTCGAGTAATTATTAAAGAGAAATAGATGCCCACTTTGAGAACCTCGCGTGCTGCTCTGAAATACACATTTTAATTCGAGAGCAGGAGTTTTCGAGCGATTATTGAAATTTAAAGTCAAAGCCAACCACATAAATCAGGCTCGCCACGGAGGGGCTTTAAATTTTATTAATTTACCATAATTCTGACATAATATCGGTTTTAACATATTAAATAAAATTGAATTTATGCGGAGCTCATTTTTTTTTGGATATAAATTTAAATACTATAGGGTCTGCTTATAATTTTAATTAAAGTTTTATTTTAGGTAGGCCTACGCTTCGCCACGTGGCTACTACAATTAAAAAATAAATAAACTCCCCGTCACTCTCCGAATTTTCGCAGTTGGATAAAGTTCCGAATAGGTGAACCCTCCGATTTCGTTGAAACCACGTATTTTTACGTATTTTGATGCGGTCATTACGAAAATCATAGTAAAAATTGGCGACAAGGACGTGTTCATGGTAAAAACCATAAAAACCAGTAAATACGAAAAATTTTGAAAAAGGTTTTAAACAAAAGTTGTAGCTAGTATAAAAATACATCTTTTTTGTATTATACAATTTTTGCCTAAAACCATTATTGTTCGAGAAAAAGAGGATTGCGTTGGAAAAACAATAACAACAAGACAACAGTCACTCTCGTCCCATTTTTTTCCTTTTTTTCTCGTCCCTTTTTCAAAACTAGTCAGTAAATGCGTAGCCCCCCCCCCCAACTTAAACCTGGAAAAGGGGACGAGCATGACTGAACACATTTCCGTAACCAGTCAGAAAATGCGTAGACCCCACCCCCCACTTAAACCTGGAAAAGGGGACGTGCGTGCCTGAACACATTTCCGTAAACAGTCAGCAAATGCGTAGCCCCCCCACACTTAAACCTGGAAAAGGAGACGAGCGTGACTGAACACATTTCCGTAACCAGTGAGCAAATGTGTAGCCCCCCACGCCACTTAAACCGGGAAAAGGGGACGAGCGTGACTGAACAAATTTCCGTAACCAGTCAGCAAATGCGTAGACCCCCCCCACTTAAACCTGGAAAAAGGGACAGGCGTGCCTGAACACATTTCCGTAACGAGTCAGCACATGCGTAGCCCCCTCCCCCCCCCTGAAACCCGGGCAGGGGGGCGAGCGTGACTGAACACATTTCCGTAACCAGTCAGTAAATGCGTAGCCCCCTCCCCCCCACTTAACCCTGGAAAAGGGAACACGCGTAACCGAACGCATATCTGTAACTGTTTTCTTGTTTTTCGAACGCAATTCTTTTTTTCTCGCAAAATAATGGTTTTATGTAGTAGTTGTAGTATACCATTAAGCCATTTCCCTTTCAGGGTAGGCGTGACACTACCCGATTCGGGTAGTGTTTCTAGGTGGATAGTTTCTTGTAGTTAGTAAATAACTACAAGTGTGGGCTCACCACACCCACGACGGGCCAACAGCACGCAGTTATTCTCGAATGGTCACCCATCCAAGTGCTAACCGCGCCCAACGCTGCTTAACTTCAGTGATCTGACGAGAACTGGTTTTTTCAGCGTGGTATGGCCGTTGGCCATGTAACAATAACATGTAACATGTAACAGTTGGCAATGTAACAAGTGTATAATACA
The DNA here is from genome assembly GCA_932195095.1 of Andricus curvator. Lineage (NCBI taxonomy): Eukaryota > Metazoa > Arthropoda > Insecta > Hymenoptera > Cynipidae > Andricus > Andricus curvator. Next base: position 10,132 of record CAKNYM010053191.1, on the reverse strand, counting down.
AAAAAGATGTATTTTTATACTAGCTAGAACTTTTGTTTGAAACATTTGTCAAAATTCTTCATATTTACTGAGATAAAGAGAAAAAAAAATTTGGTATGGGGGTTTTTTATCGTTTTTACCATTAAGACGTCCTTGTCGCCAATTTTCACTATGATTTTCGTAATCAGCGCATCAAAATACGTAAGTATACGTGGTTTCAACAAAATCGGAGGGTTCACCTATTCGGAACTGCACCCACAAAATTATACATATAAAAAAAAAGTTATTTATATATAAGTTTATATATAGTGGACGAAACACTGATATTTTTAATTTGTTTTATACAGAAAAATTTATAAAACAAATGAAAAATATCATTGTCTTGTCCACTACGGTCCACTATATATAAAATATATGCGACCCCTCACGAGAAAAGGGACCTTAAGTAGGCTAGCTAAATTTTACAGTACAGGCATTTAAAGTACAGCCCGCATCTCTAGAGCGCTAAAAACTACGCTACTTTCACTGCTCATAGTGACTCAGGTTTTGGAGATATATCAATTCTGACTTTTCCACGAGAAAGAGCAGGTTTAAAACTATTAAGAACACTGAAAAAATAAAAAAATTATTTTCCTACTTAAGGTCCCTTTTCTCGTGCGGGGTCACATATATAACTGTTTCACATGGGGATTGAAAACTATTATGGTTTAAATTAGAAAATATAAATATACTAGAAATTAAAAAAAGCTAATTTTCAACCAAAAAATATGATTTTTTAAGAAAATGAATGAATTCTAGACAAAAAATAGACTTTTCAATTAAAAAGAAGCAACTTTAAACCATAAAAGATAAATTTTCAATAAAACAGTTGAATCTTCGACCAAAAAAGATTACTTTTTAACAAAATAGTTCAATCTTCAATCAAATAAAAAAATTTTCAACCAAATCGTAGAATTTTGAACCAAATAGTACAATTTTTAACCTAAAGAGATTAATTCTGAACCAAAAATATAATAGCCGACTTTTCAAATAAAAAGAATTATCTTTAAATCGAAAAATATGACTTTTCAAAAAAATAGTTGAATTTTTAACAAAATAATTAAATTTTTAACCAAATGAGACCTTTTGGGTTTTATCAAGTGCGGTTCGCAATATATTGTAGAGTTCCGATTAATTTAGAAGAACTGCCGAGTGCTTACATAACTCTGATTAAATGTAAAAGAACGAAAATAAGATGTCGCGACTATCTGAAAAATTTATAATGAATTTATTCGCGTTAATCTGAAGCAATGCCATAATGAAATGTGGTAATGTGGATGCGCAGGCAAATGCGGGAGTCTATTCGGTAATTATTTGAATAAACTTAATTGACTCAACTCGAGTGACTAATTAATGTCGACCTTCCCACTTCGCTCCCCTAATTGTTGGCATCCGATCAAAATTGGTTTGGATTTGGTCGGGTACGTAACATAGTTGAATTTTCGACCAAAAAAATGAGGCTTTAACAAAATAGTTGCATTTTCAACAAAATAATTAAATATTCAGCCAAATAGTAAAATTTTTAACCAAAAGAGGTGATTTCTGAACGAAAAATATAATAGTAGACCTTTCAATGAAAAAGAATTAACTTTCAAACAAAAAATACTACTTTTCTACCAAAAGGTGAATTTTCAATCCAAAATTATTATTAATTATCTAAATTTAAGTCACCTATATAATTACTATGTTAAATATCTAAAAAGGAAATTTTCGGTCTCAAATATAAAAGGAACTTTATTATTTGAACGAAACTTTAAAATCTTAAATAACACTGTAACTTAAGTAACAATGATTAAGATTCCAAACAAATTTTTTTCGAAGAACGAGACGACATTCATTGTAAAAGTGAAAACAAATCTGAAAAATTCCCGGCTTTTTCCCGGTGCCAAAAATTCGCGGCTAATTCCCAGTTTTCCTGGTCAAAGCCACCCGGAAAATACATATTCCAATACCAAAGCTAAAAACTTATTCTTTTCTCATTTATGAGCTCAATAACAAAATAATACGTATGAAATATTTAATGTGTAGAAAAAAGAACAAGTACTATTTAAACCTGTATTGAATATTTTCAGCTTACAGTTCTTGTTATTTAATTCCATAATCCGCAGATTTTCGACCCATAATCTGGGATAAAAATCAATTTTTCATCGCATAATTTTAGGATTTTCAACAGCAGAAAAAATGTTCCCTTTTCATGCTATCTCCTACAATTTTGTTTCGAAGAAATATATTTTGAAATTTTGCAATGTTTGTAGACCTGTAAGTTCTTGGTTATCAAAAATTTATGTGTAATTTAATTTCTAATTTTGACTAGATTTCGTTCATTTTTGTTACAAAAGTACTCTTTCATTTGTGTAACTACTTAATTTTAATCAATTTAAAAGTTTCTTTGATTTCTAAAAATTCGGATTTCATACCAAAATAATTTTTTTTCGATTTTGAAATATATTTTTTATACACAGGACAAAGAGTCCCTACTGCAGAAAAAACTTTAAATTTGGAAAAAGTTTTACAGAAATACAAAGGATGATAGAAGAAGAAGAAGAATCACATGAACTAAAATCCTTAATCCTTAAACGTAGTTTGTCACCAAAAGTTGGTTGTGGGCAGTAAAATACCATAAAGTATAGTAGGTAAATTCAATGGTGAATTAACGTACTTATTTGTAAAGTTTACAAAATTTGAATTACATGCTTCAGAAATGACAAATTAACAGTATGCAAAATGTCATGTCCTAATCCAGTCCCCAAAACAAAATTATAAATAATATCTTAAAAAGGACCCCGCACTAAAAGTAGTTCCGATGGATTTTACTGAGGTAAAATTAATTAATTTAGTAGTTTATGAAACTGAAAGAAATTTTCTAAAAGAACTTGGCCCGATTAATCAGAGAAATTTTTTATACAAAAAAAAGGTTGTAAAATAATAAAATATTTTGATCTACGTTTTCTGTAGTTGCAATTTTTTTTTTTTTAGAAATTAGAATACTGATGAGGTCAAATTTCTTATTATGCGTCTTATTCTCATAATGGGTTTCCTCAAAAATGATTTTCTTGATCTCTTCATTTAATATTTCAATTTTCATACTGAAGACTGCTGTCATACTGTTAAAGACTTGAAGAAAAAGAAATAGGATTTTATAATTAGAGACAAATAACAAGGTGAAGCCAAGTCTACATCATGGCTACCAGATCATAAACGGTTCCTTTTACAACTTCACAAGCAGATAAGCAGGTATATGAATGCCTGTGTATTTGATTATCCAGGGCGCGACAGATCGCGTGCTGGTCGAGAAGTCGTGCTTTATAAATTATGTCATGACAATGCGAAGGACTCGTCCCAGGATCTCGGAATTCGAATTCGCGAAGCGCGGGTGTTCCAGCCTGTTCCGGGAATCGGAGCATCGCGTCGCGTCGCCGGAGCTTCTCACCCAAAAAGCGAAAAAAAGGAAGAGCGCACGCAAATATGATGTTAACGTTGGGAAACGTTTAATTTGTCGAGGCCAGAAATCGCACGCGATCATTTGTGTCCAAATTGTAAAGCGGTTCGGATATCCTGTTGAAAAATGTTGATAGTGCTAAGATTCATTTCGAAGGTACGAAAACTCTATTCGAAAGTTAAACGGATATTAATCTTGTGTCAAAAAGATCAAATTAATGATTAGAATTGATAATAATTTAACAAGAGAAATGGAAGCTTTCTTATAGGTTGGATCGTGTGTCTGTCGGTCCGTCGTACTCTTTTCCCAGGAGGAGAAGTGAGGGGAAATCAAGGGAAATTTTGACAGTGGGAGAGATGAGTAAGGGGAAATTAGGGGTGGGGAGCGAGGGAAAATTATGGGAGAGGAAGTAGGCGAAGTAAGAGGGAACGAGGAAAGGAGAAGTAAGGGGAGAGGAAGTAGGGTGCCAGAGGAGAGGCAGTAGAAAAATGAGGAGAAATGAGGGTAGGGGAAATATGGGAAATACGGGAAGTGATGGAAAATGAGGGATGGGAGGTAAGGGAAATAAGGGAAAATGAGAGTAAATGAGGGGAAGGGAATTGAAGGGTGGTGAAGTAGGGGGAGTAAGGGGAAATTAGAAAGGGGGAGTAGGGGAAGTGAGTGGAGGTGAGGAAACCTAGGAGAAATGATTGGAAGTGAAGGAGGGTAGTGAGGAGAATCGAGAGGAGGGCACTAGGATAGTGCGGGTGAGTAGGGGTTGGGAAGTGAGGGTTGAGGAAGAGATGTAGGGGAAAGAGAGTGTTAGTTGAGGAAGTGAAGAGAGGAAGAAGTAGAGAAAGAAGAAGTTTGGGAAGGGTGGGAAGCGAAGAGGGAAGTGAGGGAAACTAGGAGAGGAGAGGGGAAGTTGGGGATGGTAAATATGAGAGGAATAGTACGGAAGGGTTAGGTTTAAAGGACTTAATTAAAGTCTTAATAGGCTACAAAAAACTTTTTTTGTAGGCACGCGGCGCATACTTTGACTAATTTTTCAGTATGTCAGCAACAAAGGAATATGTTTTGATAGTAATACATTGCTGAAAAAAGTTATGCCAAATGGAAATTTCTAATTATTAGCAAAAAATATATCAATCTAATAGATGTACTAAACGATTGTGCCAACAAATTTTATTCATTTGTGGTTATAGAATGAAAAATTAATTTTAAAAAGACGATCATTTATCACAGATTTTTATGTTTTTAACTGAAATATTTTTGAGGCAGCACTTATAATAATCTGATCGAGTTCTCCTACGGGTCAAACTTCATTATTTGATCTGAATGTTAAAAAAATCAAAAAGCGTTTTAACTTTTCAAAAAGCCTTTTTTTGAACCACCCTACTGTTTTCCGATTTTTCATGTTTAATAATAACTTTGAAGCTTTTAAGAATTGAAGCAGGAAAAGCAGTGAAAAAATGAAGGTTTTGACATTTTTACTCTAAAATTTAGTATTTAAATGTATTCATATATTTTGAAATTTTTAAGAATTCAAACTAAATGAATGAATTGTACCAAAATATTCAATTTTCTTTTCACAATTCGACAGTCAGTGTGAGACTTAGACAAGTATTTAATCGTTCGAGTTATTATTATAAAAATGAAAAAATGTTGCACAAACACTACAAATGTTCCTTTTTTATTAATTAGTATTGTTTTTTTAGGAAATTAATAAAAATATGTACTTCAGATGATTTTCTTAACGATCTATGTACTATTTTTATTCATAATACCAGGGAAAGCTAAACGGTGTCGATCGCCATTTCCATTAGATTATTACATGCGCATGTAGCGTCATCTATTTTTTCACATAATGGTTATTAAACTCATATCTCCACCTTCACAATAAAAAATCTGCCCGCTGCGACTTGCACATTCTCATCGCGCTCTGCGCGCGTGGCTCGCTAATTAGAGAGCACCTAGGGCGCGCGAATTTTGGTTCTCGCGCTTTGCGCTCGATAATGTATTAACCTCGAGCTGCGCGCTAAGTCTTTGTACTTCCCCCACGTTTGTGCACAGACCTTTTAAAATTAAGAGTCAAAGCATCAACAACTGTAATTTGTTGATTGTGAATTCTCTTTTGTTAAAGCTCCTTCGGCTTTAACGAACACATTTTCATCATGTATCGCGTGCTTAGCACTCGATTTTGTTCACAATGCGAACTTTTCTACATTATGTTCAACACTATTATATCAAATCTATATTACATTTATTTCTGTACCTCAGCCAGGGATTGCTTATTAAGATATTGAAAAATAGAGTACAAATATTATTTATCATGATTACTTTAATATTTGTTCCTTATTTTACAATAAATTTTATTCTCAGCTACCCTGAAAAAATTATCATTTCAATAAATTTATATTATTACAATTCATAATATGCATTGGTATTGAAACAGACGTATTTTCATTGTCTTATTTTTATAATAAAAAAGTGCGCATCCTATAAAAAAACAATTTTGTTATAATACATTTTATTGCAACTTGTTCGTTTTTTCGAAAAGTTAATTTTGTTATTTTTAATGTATTTTTATAACGATTAAAACAAAAACCACGCGATCCGTCAAAAAATTGTGAATAACAAAATAGATCTCTTTGACTAATTTGTGGCTCTTTTTGGGTGAACAAATTTTGGTTATTTATTTTTTTCGTAGCTTGCGTCGTTTGTCCAAAAAAAATTTTTTTTTATTTTTAATTTTGTTTTTTACAAATAAAACAAAAACTGCGCGACCTATCAAAAAAGTGAACCATAACAAATTTGTAGATCTTTTTGAGTGCACAATTTTTGTTTATTCATCTTTTTTCGCATCTTGCATAGTTAGACCGCAAAATGGAATTTTTCATTATTTTATTGTGCGATCAAAATTTGAATTTTCGATTTTTCAAGAAATTCAAAAAATTCTTATGACAGTATTGTAGGGTATTCAAAAAGCAACGTTTTTTTCTTGACTTTTTTCATATTGTGCGTTGTTTGGCTTAAAATGTTCATTTTCGTTTTTTTTTTTTTTTTTTTTTGAATTTTCTTCTCATTAAAAAAATTTGTAAGGATAAATTGTTCGACTTCCAGAGTACTAAGAATAGCCGTACACAGAATTTCTAAATCTTGAAAAAATGGTCTCAACATTTTTGAAAAGGCTCTAACTTTTTCAATTTTTATCCAAAATAGCTTGTTAACGAACTCGACCTTTTTTTGTCTCTAAAACTGTGTGCCAAATTTCAACCTAATCCGATTAGTCTTTCAAAAGGTTTCCGGTATACAAACGACAACAACAACGACAGCGATAACGACAACAACGACAGACAGAGACAAACATACTTCTCTCAAAAAAATAACCGAAAAATAACAATAATGTGGCAAAAAAGTAACCAAAAAGAAAGATTTTTGACCAAAAAAGTCCAAGTTTCCACCAAAATTATGAATCTTCAACAAAAAAATGCATGTTTAATATAATAGCCAGCAAAGATTTTAATTTAATATAAAAAACAGAATTCATTAAAAAAAGACGATTTTTCAACAAAACAGGTTTTTTCAATCAAATTATTGAGTTTTTAAGCAAAAAAAAAAAAAAAACAATTTTTACAAAACAGTTGAATTTTCAGCCAGTAAATATGGATTTTTTGACAAGAAAGTTATCTGTGAACCAAATAGTTGAATTTTCTACAAAAACAGGGGAATCTTCAACCGAAAAAGACGAATTTTCAACAAAATAAATACATTTTAACCAAAAAGATGAATTTTCAAATAAAATTATGTATTTTTAGACAAAAGGGTGATTTTCAATCAAGAGTATTAATTTTCTACCAAAAGAGACGAATTTTCAACGAAAATGATGAATTCTCAAAAAAAAAATAAAGTTTTAATAAAAATTGTTCAACTTTTAACAGAATTGCAACCAAAGAATATAAATTCTCATCGAAAAACATAATACATAGTTCGATATTTGAACAAAAAGATTTAAATTTTAAATTAAAAACTAGTAACATTAGCTAAATTGAAATTATGATCAGGATTCATAATGATTCAATTGATAGCCCTTTTTATGCATTTTAAATACGAACTAATTATTATTTTAATGGAATTTGTAAGGAAACCCCTTATTTCATCGACTTCTTCCAAACCATTTATCCAGAATTGTACAAATAAATGACGTTTCGGAATCGGACCGATTCCCTCATCAGATTATCTTTAACATTTCGCAGATAGTTTGTTAGTATTTTGAAAACAATTATATAATATACGGATAGATGAAATCGAAATTGAAAAAAAACATATTAAATAGTCGTTCTCAATATAAATAATAATGCTAATTTTTTTTTTATTAATACTTTATTGCTCGAAGTTAAAAATTTTGTACCTAGTTAAGTTAAAAAAATAAATTTAAAAGGATTACGGAGTGTGTGTTAAAAATAATCTGATGAGGGAATTGGTCCGATTCCGAAACGTCATTTATTTGTACAATTCTGAATAAATAGTCTGGAAGAAGTCGATGAAATAAGGTTTTTCCTTACAAATTCCAATTTGTTATTTCCCAGACGTTAAATTAAGAATATTAACATCCCGAAGTTCTTTTCATATATTAATTTTATTTTATTCCTTAACTTTCCCGGCCCTAAAGTGCTAGATTTACTGAAAAAATTGAGTTTTTACATTTTTCACAAATTTTTAAATAATACGATTAATGAATTAATTCATTTCGTCATTTCGAGCAAAAAATATAACCAAAAGTAACCTTTTCATAAAATAAGTAACTTTTTGTAACCGCGGATCAAAAAATGAACTAAGTTACTAAAAAGTAACCCGTTCCGAGTCCTGGTTTTTTCGGATTCAGGGGGTCTTGAAAGTAGAGATTTAAAGAAATCCGCGATAGTCAGTTTTCACATAAAACTAATAAAACTAATATCTTCTCATTATAAGAATGTAAAAATAATTTTCTGAATCAATTGTGAATTGTTCCGCCATAAATCTTTTTATTTCTCCTGGAAAATTAGCTTGAGTGGACTTAGCACCGTTTAGCTTTCTCCGCTGCAATTATTTTAAGGTATAGAAAATCATCAGGGGGTTGATCCGCAGACGATTTAAAATTTCCGTTTTTTTCTCGATTTTTCCTGGTCAAATTTGTCCATTTTCTTTCCAAGGCTTAAGAAATCGCCTCTAACGCATATACTGCCATGATGAAAAATAATTATACTTTCAAAAACAAATTGCCGGCTATTTCCCAGTCAAAAAATTAGCTTGTAATATTAATTATTTAAAATTCACTACTTTACTACCAGTATAATGTGAAATATTTTAAAAGTGAGTGAAAAACTGCTAGTTTATTACAAAACAAACCACAATAAAAATTCTGCACAAGAAGAAAGCAGGTGATGTTATTTCAGAATATAAATTTATTTGCTAAATGATTAGAGTATCCCTAAATTATAACTTAATTTTGCCCATTACTAGACATTAATTATACAAATTAAAATATAATTAAGTAAAAAAATTTTTAGTTCACTAAATCTCTTTACACTAATCTTTACACTAATGAAGCAATTTACATTTTACACTATTTTAAATTATCGAATGATAAATAGAACCTCTTGAAAGTTTAAGATTTAAAATTAAAGCATTCTAATTCATAAATGTTGAACAACTTTAAATTTAATATAAAATATAAAAATTGGGAACTGTCGTTAAAAAAAAAAGAATTAGAAAATTTAACAATATAACTACATATCTAAAGTTGAACCATTCACATTTTAACAATTTGAAATCTAATCCATTGAAAAAAGCACAGAAAATTAAAAAAAATCTCACATTTTAAGCGGCGCTACAATCGAAAACATTTTTAACTTGGAGTATTTCAAATTTGACAGTTTAAAAATGAAACAATTCATAATTGGAAGTGTTCCAAAATAAATAGTTTCTAAAACAGTTGAAATTTTTCAATCTCAGAGTTCAAACATTCAAACTGTTAAAATAATTCAATAATTTTATGTTAACATTATTTAAAAACTAAGAAGTCAATATATGTTTTAATATTGTATTGTACAGTTTCAAATTTATTGTATCACTTTAAATGCGAGGCATTGAACTTCATTTTCCATTTTAAGCTTTTGGAATTGTATAATTTCCATTTTAAAGCGTTCATTATCCAACAAATTATGATTCTAAATGTTTAAAATTGACATATTAAATAAATCTGAAACCCTAAAAAGAAACCAATTGCCAATTTGAAGCACTGAAAACTAAAGAACTTATATTTGCATTATTAACAATCTGATTTCAAATTTGGAATTGTAAAAGTGTGCACAATTTCAAATTGAAATATTAACAATTATGAAAATGGAAATTATAAGCGTTAAAGCTGCACATTTTCAAACTGAAAAACTTTGAAAAGCAATTAAAAATTTTTAAATAGGAGAGCAGATTTTTTTACATAATTTATACAAACGAAAAATTCTTCATGACTTTCCTCCGTAAGTACATTGTAAACTTTTTCGGGGAATCTTCTGAGATGAAAAAGTTCTCAAATTCTTCAGGTTTTCTGGTTCAACCGATTTTCTAGGAATTAAACTTCTAAATTCCAAAAGAAAAATCTAAATTATAACTATTATTATACCATTAAGCCATTTCCCTTTCGGGGTAGGCGTGACT
>CAKNYM010053189.1:610602-652491 GCA_932195095.1 Andricus curvator | reverse complement strand
CCCCCCCCCCCCCACTATTGTAAGGATTCGTAAGATTTTTGTGACCCACCCCCTCCATTCTTACTTAATATTTTATATTTTCACTCAATATATCAATTATTTTAACTGTAACTGAGACATCAAAGGATTTCAAATATTTCCAGTATTTTCACGAATGTTGAAGAATGTCAGATCAGAGGATTTTAATTGGATTTCGAAGATTTGAAGGAATTTAATAAGATTTCACGGGATTTCAAAAGATTTCAAAGGATTTTAAAGGATTTCAACGGATTCTAAGAGATTTAAAGCGTTTTCGATGGTTTCACGCATTTTTAAGATTTCAATGAATTTCAAAGCGATTTCAAAGATTTCAAGGGATCTCGTATTATTTCGAAACATTTCAAAGAATTTGTTGTCCACCGATATACCAAAAACAATACTATGATATAGCCAAAATTTCATGTTGAAATACATTTCAAGACGTTCAATTTGAATCACCCCTCAAAAATATCTGAACAAAAGTAAAGTTTCCCGCATAGTGATCTAAAAACGAAATTTGCCTATTTTTTATATTTTTAAACCACTGATAACAAAAAACAAAACTTTAACGTAGCAAATTTTATTTGTATTAAACGCAACTATATGCCTAAACCTTTAATTTGAGCCATTTTCGAACACAATCGATCTAAAAAAAAAGATTCCCCAGCATAGTGATCTAAAAAATGAAATTTCCTAATTTTCCTAATTTTGTACGCACTGTTAACAAAAAAGCATTCAGTTGAAACTATCACTTAAAAATTTCGAAATAAAAGTGAAGTTTCTAGCATAGTGGTCTAAATCTTCTTATACACATTTCCATGCTAAAACCTTCAATTTGAGCCATCATCGAAGACAATCGAATAATTTTTGGGGTATTATAAACCCTCTTACACTGTTAGAAATTTTCGTTAAATAAGGTTAAATAAGTTATTAACGTTACTGAAATTTACAAAATTAGGTCGTTGAAAACGAAATTAAGTAACTTTTATAGTTAATTTACTAAATTTTTATTAACATCCAGAAACGGTATCTGAAAATTAAAAATAGTTTCCTAAAATTCCCAAATGGTAGCAGAAATATAAGTTATCGTGACGGGAAAAAGTGTGCAGTTGCTACTGCGCACTTATCGGGCTTATGCGTATGTCAGAAAATGGTATCTGTGCCAAGTGTCACTTACCAGTTTTTCTGTTAGACTTATTGTAACATATGGAAACATATAAATTGATTAACATATATTGACACTTCACTCAGAGTGTCTTACTATTATTTATATTGTCTTAAATTTCCGTTTCTTTTTAGTAATATTTAGAAACGGTTGCTGCATAAAGTTTTAGTCGCGCATTTATGAAAATTCCTACAGTAATTATTTCTGAAAGTGTACAATAAAGGACGTCCGCTATTAATACATATATGAATAAATAATATGTGTACTTATATAAGTATTTGCACTATGAAATAGAGATTTATTGTAAACTTTACTGAATTATTACGCAAAATATCGTCAAAACATCTCTGGAAATACCGATTACCGCAATTCACGGCAATTCACCTTTTTCTTAGTATGTCAGAAAGGTGAGCCTATCGGACAGTACTTAAATTTCCTTAGAATATAACCTTGTATGGAATTCAAAGGGTTTGAAGGAATTTTCACATAATTTAACAAAATTCAAGGGAATATAGAATACATAGAATTTTAAGGGATTTCTAGGGATTTTAAGAGATTTAGAATTATTTCAAAACAGTCACGGGATTTTAAAGGATTTTAAGAGATACCGAATTATTTTTGCAAACTTTGAAGGATGTCAGGAGATTTTAACTTGATTTCAAGATTTGAAGGATTTTTATAAGATTTCAAAGAATTTGCAAAGATTTTAACGGATTTTAAGAGATATAAAGCGGTTTTGATGATATCAAAGGATTTCAAAAGATTCCAATATATATCCACGGATTCTAAAGGATTTCGTTGGATTTCAAAAGATAAATAATAAATAAAGGTTTTTAAGGAATTTCGAGAAATTTTAATCGCTTTATACATATCTTGAGGGATTTTAAGAGATTCGGAAAGATTTTCACGGATTTTAAAGATTTCAATGGATTTTAAGTGAATTTCAAAGATTCTAAGGGATGTCACAATATTTCGAAAATTTTCACGGCATTTCAAGGATTATAACAGGTTTTCAGAGATTTTAAAGGATTTCCACGAATTTTAAAGGATCATTTCAAGATTTTTCCGCTCTCTATTCGTAGGAATTTTCAATTGTTTTCAATTGCTTCAAGGGAATTAAAATTTTTTTAAAGAAATTCTCACATTTTAGAGCTTTGTGAGAGTTTCCAGGGATTAATTAATGGTTTCCACTGAATTTTATAATAATATTTTTATTCAGTTTTCAATGAATTTATTCACAATAAATCAAAAACTTCACAGTATTTCAAGATTTTTTACACAACCGAAGATATTTTATATTTCCAACGTTTTAACTCCAAAATGCGACGTACTTGTAATTGGACTCTCTTCATCTGGCCCATTGCCCAAAAAAATCAGTCTGGCTCTAGTGCTTCAAGGAGTCAGTCGTTTGTTCAAACATAGGAAAGAAACCAAATATAAAATTTTACAGTTTGATTATTTTTTCTTTAAACTGTGTTTCTGTATACAGAAAAATTCATAAAAGATTTATAACCGCGTAACTCAAGTGTAATCTGGAAATTGGACAGAAAATAGAAGAACCTGAAGCCTATTTTAAAGATAAGTTTTTCTTTTATACCAATTTATATTAATTTTGCTGAAGTAAAATTCTTTAAAAATTTTTAAAGATAAAAGAAAATTTAGATTATCGGGCCTCATGTAATGATAAAGGGGGGGGGGGAAGGGGTAATCTTTAAAGATACTTTAAGGTGTTTGAAAACTCGAAAAGTAAACTGATGACGTTTCCCTTGACGCATTATTTTCAAAGATTACTAAATGCCGGGAATCGGCAGATGGGAAAATATGAACTCCTATCTAATGCAACGCTGCTGAAGGCTGGTGGTGACCTTTTTAGCATAAAATATCAACCAATTGCGACTCTCTCGGTTTCCATTCCTTGTCCTCACCCCCCCCCCCCCCAGTAACAGAAGTTTTGGTGGGACTATTGTTACAACTATAATCTCCACCATACGGCGAATCACTACTTAACTTGGACATGGTTTCGACTCGCAAAATAAATTTCGCGCATAAGGGTGGTAGTTGGGTGTACAATTTAAACATTGAATAATACAAACAATAAAATAGCCTCGAAATGGACTGAAACTTTGATTGACGAAATGCATATACATGGTAAACGTAAAGGTCGAGTTTCAGGCGACGAATGGAGACTGGGTGTTTGGAATGCTAGAGGAGTGAAGGATCTTAAGGTAAGAGAACTACGAGAAACCATGCACGTAATGAAACTAGATATTCTATGTGTACATGAGACGAAGACAAAGGGTTGCGAAAGTAGAAACATAGAAAATGGGGTTTTGAAAGGCGGTTTTGAAATATGGTCAGGAGTAAATAGTGAATCACATAGTAGTCAAGCGATCGGTTTGATTATGAATGAGAAAGCATGGCATCATCTCAAAGATCAAGAATATGAATCGCCCACACTGCTGTGGGTTAGAATGAAGGTAGGAATCAGAAGATTATTTATCATAGCGTGCTACGCCCTAGTTGATACTGATCCGAGAGAAGTCAAAGACGCCTTCTGGGACACTTTAAATGATACAATAAGTACTTGCGATAAGGGTGAAAAGATCATTCTTGAAACAGGAGAGCTTGCATGAAAAAATGCATGGACGTGAAGGAAGCTAGAGAAGTATGCCAGGACAGAAAAGTGTGGCGACAAATAGTTTATAAAGAGAATGTGAGTAGAGTGAATGACGCCTGAAACAAAAGACCTTGAATACTAATGGGCCCGAGTGGGGAACCTCACATAACAACCTTGTGAAGCTCTTCACTTGGTGTGATCGCTAGAGAGATTGATCAGCAACCTGGGTCGGTGCAGTGTTTTGGAACGAACGTGTTATTTAAATAAATAACACGAAAATTCTAGATCAATCTAAAAAATCTATACCTCCATCCCAACACTACTATTTTCCAACCGAGCGAGTCACGCCTACCCCGAAAGGGAAATGGCTTAATGGTGTAATAATAATAATAAGGGTTAAATGGTAGCTCTAAGAAAGCATCCAGAGGCGACTGTTGTCACCTCCAACACTCACGGCCGCTGTGTAAGGATAACAGCGGTAAAGACAAACTGCAAACTACACCATGCTCCTAATTTTGTACCTACAACATCATCGCAAATGATTTCAAACATCATATTAAAATAACTTATAACATCCTCATCTCATCAGTCACTTGACTTAGTCCGTGGCTATGACGAAAAACAGGGTTCACCCGAGAAAAAGTTTGAATAAAAAAATAATAAGGGTTCTTTATGGGATTTTGCAGATTTCAAGCGCTTCCAAGGATTTAAAAAGAATTCGCAGAATGTCAAAAAATTTAAAGGGATTTCCACAGTTTTTAAAAGATTTCCTGAGAGCTCAATCGTTTTTGAGGGTTTTCAAGAGATTATGTGAAATTCAAAGAATTTAAAAGCATTTTCACCTGATTTAGAAAATCTAAAAAGGGATTTCGAAAATTTCACAAAGTGTTGACGGGATTTCGAAGGATTGCAAAGATTTTTAAGGATTCCACGAGATTTCATGAAATTTGTATATGAAACAAAACAGCCAAAACAGGTTTCAATTAGCATATATTAAAAAGCATCATTTTATGGCATTTTATGGTAACGGCCATACCACGCTGGAAACACCAGTTCCCGTTAGATCACTGAAGTTAAGCAGTGTTGGGCGCGGTTAGTACTTGGATGGGTGACCGTCTGATACTACTGCGTTGCTGTTGGTGGCCGTGGGTGTGGTGAGCCCACACTTGTAGTTATTTACTGCAAGAAACTATCCACCTAGAAACACTACCCGAATCGGGTAGTGTCACGCTTACCCCTTGAGGCTCGCCGAAAGGGAAATGGCTTAATGGTATATATCATTTAGAAAGAGGACAGTTACGTAAGAAATGATTTGGACCCCCCTCCCTCCCAAGTAAGAATTTGTAAGATTTTGCTGGGGCGGGGCCCCCCTCCAAATATGCTGACGTAATTAATGTACGCTCCCTTACGATTATATTTAAATGTAACATAAACTTGTTAGTACTTATTATTTATAAGACATCCGCTGAATGTTAAATTTTAATCTTTTTGTGGTTTTTTCTTGGAAGATTGAAAAAATAACTAAACTGATAAATGACTGATACAAAAATGTGTCTATTCTAATATTAATGTTGATATCTAAAATGTTGATTAGTTTTACAGAACACACATGTGGTCGTAAAATTATGTGGTTCCGATTTTATTCGTTCTGACGACCATTTCCGGAGGAAAATGTGATCCTGAGATATTTTACACGCATATATCGGAAATTTTTAAATCCCGGGAAGCAAGTAAAGTGATTTACCGTCGGGCAGTTGCGACCGAACGTGATCTGAGACGAGAAAGAATAATCTGAGGTTCCGAGGGGTGAACGGGAAATGCTGAGATGCAGGAAGTGGGAAAGTCAAGGGACTGGACGAAACAAAAAGGGAGAAAAGTCAAGAAGAGTTGTGAGAAAAGACTAAAGAGACGCCCACAGAATCTTCACCACACCATTATAGACAAATGCCTTCACGAGTAATTTATATTGGCACAACAAACATATAGACAACCCGTGATCCGAGTTTGAACACTCAACTCCAATCATTCTTTTTCTTTCTTGGGAAACAAAATTCATTGGAATTAATTTACTTTCAATGAAGATGAATTCATTTAAATTAACATTCATCGAATTTCGACGATTCCTAGTGATTTTCCATTTTCTTGATTTCGCTTGAACTCTCAAATTCAGTTGAATTCGCTTGTATTATGTTGTATTCTATTAAATTCTTCTTTGTTTCAAAACGTTAACATTGTTGTTCATTGAGTTTCAATGAATTCCACTGCATTTCATTCAATTTTTATGAATTGTTTTGATTTTCGTTAAATTACTGTATTATTCGCTTAAATTAATTTATCTAACCTAACTTATATCTCTGTAGAAGATTATGGTTCAGTTCAAATTAGAAGTGAGTCAAATTCCATGTTTGGTATTCTTTTTTAAAAATGATGACTTCTTTTTTTCCTGTTTACGATTCAATGAAGCTAGGCAATATCTCGGAAATACTTTTCAATTGTTTTTTTTTAACTAAAAAATAACAATGTTATGCAACTCTTTCTGAGTCAAAGTTGGCGTTTTTTGGGATGCGTTCCTTTAACAAAAGTTTTTCTCGAAGGTGGTTGCTTCTTTCGAGATGTTCCTTTTATGGATCGATAAAGCTAAGTATTAGCACTAGACAGTTTTTTATGTCGCCTGTAAAATTCGAGTTATTGTACTTACGCCCGTATGCTCTTATTCACTTGTATTTCATTATATACTGTTGAATTCCTTTAAACACATTTGCATTTCTTTAAACTATACTGATTTGTCTTAAATTCTAATGAGTTGCCTTGAATTTGACGCAGTTGCAATCTGTTTGTATACATTCGAATTCAATTCGAGTTCTCTTGAATTAAAAAAAAAATCAATTTGAATTTTGTTGTATTATCTTTAATTCTATTCTTTTCTGTCGAAATCCATGAATTTTAATTGAATTGTCTTGAATTCATTTGAATTCTGCTTCATTCCACTAAACATATTTAAATTTCATTCAAAATGGATGAATCCCATATCCAGTTATATTTTATTGAATGCTTTAGAATCTCCTTGAATTATAATGATTTCGATTGAATTCACCTTTCATTTAATCCAATTCTATTGAACTTTGAAATTCCATGTTATTCTATTCAATTTTATTGAATTCCAATGAATGCGTCATATTCGAATTCACTTGCATTCAGTTGAGTGCTCTTGAATTAAATTAAATTCAGTCGTATTACACATAACATCTCACTGAAATTCATTGAATTCCATAAAATTTACTTCAAATTCGCCCTCATTTTTGGCTTTATTCTTGTCTTACCATTGTCAGTATCCAATTTGAATGAATTCAAAAAAAGCGTTGAAATGCATAGTTCTAATCAAACTGGAATCGATCCGCCTTTATGCTGGGGTTCGTTTTTTAAATGCTTTTTATAATGGGCATTTAATTAATTATTTTTTGGTCTAATTAATGACTTTTTTGATGACCAAGCATTTTTCAGGCATCGAGGTACTCGGAAAATTTGCCAGGATTACTCGTTCGAAATATAAATGTCTCAGGAAGATAAAATGGCAATTAACATCAACTTGAGCAACGCGGCAATAAAGATACCTCTATCTTTGAAACCTTATCTTTAATTGTGTCAGTCTTCAGATCTGTGTCCTATAAGAGAGAAATGAAGTAAGAAATAGAACGATATAATAATTATTACCCACTATATCGAAATAACTGTAAACAGTTCATAATTTCATAGTTAATAAAATGCGCAGTTAATGATGATTAAAGATTCTGTAGATATAAATAATAAATATATTTCATTTATATTGCAAGATAGAAATTTACTGCACAGAAGTTGAGGATTCATTTAATTTCGAAATAAAAATATTTTACTACTGAAGTTGAAGAAGCTTAAAATCTTAGTTCTTTTCCTAAGAATGGTGGACATCAAAAGTAAAGTTTTAAGGATGTGCTAGGAGTACCGTGAAGTTCCAAATTACTTAATCTATAACTTGATTCATAGAAATAACAAAAAAAAGCCCACTGAGTGTTGCAAAAAAAAGAAATCTTAATGTTAATAAGAAAAGTAGTTGAAGTCATCATTGTTTATTTAAATTTAGTTATTTGCATATTTGTATTTTTCTCCCGCTTTAGGCAGAGGCCGTAATTTTCATTCAATTTCAATTTACAAAGCTCATTCAATTCCTTGCAAGGTTCTTTACAATTATTCTTATCGTCTAGTTTTTATTAAATATTATTTAGAAAATTATTTAATTCGAAAAAAGATAACTAAAAATATATGCAAATAACTACGTTTAAATAAAAAATTATGACCTCAAATGTTTGTCGATTACTTACGATTGGGTTTCTATTCAAAAATTCGTTGCAATAATAAATAGGCCTTTTTTATCAATTTTTTAAATCAAGTTAAAGATTAAGTAATTTTTAACTTGAATGTGCATCAAAAATGTGGTCCAAAAAATTGGCTTTCGAATGGAGGACCCCCCCCCCCCCATTTTTTGAGGTTCCCGTAAAAAAAATTCTCCAAGTTTGAGCCAAATCGGTTTATATCAAGACGTACCACAAAAGCCCGAAAAATTGCGGGAAATTATCAAAAGGACCCCGCACCAAATGTACAGAAAAAAGCCTTATGATAAAAAATTCTAAAAAAAATTTTTTCTTGTATTTTCGAACCTGCAAACTAAAAATTCGAAAGAAAAATGTCAGAAAGATGGACAGTTTTTAGACAAACACTTGTCCAAAGTTTCGATTTTTACATGTATTTTAATGGAAAAATGCTTATTTTAGCAAAATGTTTTTTTTCCTCAAAAACGCTATGATAGATTTGACTAAAACTTTTATATTTTGACGATCAGGTGTACCAAATCAAAAGATTCATACCCACGAACTAGAAATATTAACGATTCTTTGGATATACAGCATGTTTTTGGGGGTGTTTTTGTACCCTGAACATCCAAGTAACATATGTAAATCATCATTTCTTAGTAACTAAAATAAATAGAGACTTTTATTCATCTTCTACGGCATGAAACGACTTTTCAATAAGTGGAGTAAGCGTACATAGCAAGAATATGTTTTGACTTTATTTTAGGGGATGTTTTACCATCCCTTAAACAATGAGTCTTAAGTTCCTAACGCATTAATCAATAACGAAAAATAATTTTATTTTTAAATGCATGAAAGCTGATATTTTAGGACAGAAAATAGTCGCGTACAACCCTAAAAACTTCCTAAAGCACTTTCAACACCTTATCAGATATAAAATTCACCCAAACTACCCCTAAATATTTTTAAAATTCAACAAAACCAACCTAATTCAAAAATCCGCCCAATTTTTGCTGATAATAATTTCAATTGATGCCAAAGGGGCACACATAAAGTCCCAACCCTTCAGCACATGTAGAACTCACCCCAGCCATCCCCGTATATTTTAAAAGTTCAATAAAGTCACCCTAATTCAAAAATACGCCAGGTTTTTCTGATAATGTTTTCAGTTGATGCCAAAGGGAGAAAAAAGTGTCTCAATTCTTCAGCACATATAGAACTCATCCCAGCAACCCCTAAATATTTTTAAAATTCAATACAATCGCCCTAATTTCAAAGTACACCAATACTTTTCTGAAAATATTTTCAGTTGATGCCAAATGGGCAAAAAAAGTTTCAAACCCTCAGCACGTATAGAACTCACCCCAGTCACCCCTAAATATTTTTCAAATGCAATGCAATCACCCTAATTTCAAAGTACACCAAGATTTTTCTGAAAATGTTTTCAGTTGATGCCAAATGGGCAAAAAAATGTTTCAAAACCTCAGCACGTATAGAACTCACCCCAGTCACCCTAAATATTTTTAAAATTCAATATAAACCGCCCAATTCCAAAATAATCCAGGATTTTGATGATAATTTTTTCAATTGATGCGAACGGTTCACACAAAAAGTCTCAACACCTCAGTACATGTGGAACTCATCCAAGTCTAAATATTTTTTTATATTTTAAAAATTCAATAAATTCAAAAAAGTAAGAAGAAAGGACAGTTTCCAGATACGCAAATATCAAAGGTCCAATTTTTACATGTGTTTTAATGGAAAATGATCATTTTAGTTTTGGCATTTTAGATTTGGCATCAACTGAAAACATTTTCAGAAAAATCCTGGTGTACTTTGAAATTAGGGTGATTGTATTGAATTTTAAAAATATTTAGGGGTTGCTGGGGTGAGTTCTATATGTGCTGAGGGATCGAGACACTTTTTTGTCCATTTGGCATCAACTGAAAACATTATCAGAAAAACCTGGCGTATTTTTGAATTAGGGTGACTTTATTGAACTTTTAAAATATACGGGGATGGCTGGGGTGAGTTCTACATGTGCTGAAGGGTTGGGACTTTATGTGTGCCCCTTTGGCATCAATTGAAATTATTATCAGCAAAAATTGGGCGGATTTTTGAATTAGGTTGTTTTTGTTGAATTTTAAAAATATTTAGGGGTAGTTTGGGTGAATTTTATATCTGATAAGGGGTTGAAAGTGCTTTAGGAAGTTTTTAGGGTTGTACGCGACTATTTTCTGTCCTAAAATATCAGCTTTCATGCATTTAAAAATAAAATTATTTTTCGTTATTGATTAATGCGTTAGGAACTTAAGACTCATTGTTTAAGGGATGGTAAAACATCCCCTAAAATAAAGCCAAAACATATTCTTGCTATGTACGCTTACTCCACTTATTGAAAAGTCGTTTCATGCCGTAGAGGATTAATAAAAATCTCTATTGATTTTAGTTACTAAGAAATGATGATTTACATATGTTACTTGGATGTTTAGGGTACAAAAACACCCCCAAAAACATGCTGTATACCCAAAGAATCGTTATTCTTTCTAGATCGTGGGTACGAATCTTTTGATTCGGTACGCCTGATCGTCAAAATATAAAAGTTTTAGTCAAATCTATCATAGCGTTTTTGAGGAAAAAAAACATTTTGCTAAAATAAGCATTTTTCCATTAAAATACATGTAAAAATCGAAACTTTGGACAAGTGTTTGTCTAAAAACTGTCCATCTTTCTGACATTTTTCTTTCGAATTTTTAGTTTGCAGGTTCGAAAATACAAGAAAAAATTTTTTTTAGAATTTTTTATCATAAGGCTTTTTTCTGTACATTTGGTGCGGGGTCCTTTGTTGTGGAGTTTCAAACAAATAATTTCAGCTTAAAAACTTTGAATTTTGCCCCCACCCCCTTATGGTGTTCCAAAATTAGTCATTGTCATGAAGACTGGTTTTTGTTGAGAGCATTTACTAAAACGTTTCAACAATTAATTATTATTTATTTGTAACTTTTTCTTAAATTTCTAGTTTTTTAATTATTTTTTCATTGCCTATTATTGAATATCTACGTCATTCAGATATTAATACCCAATTTGTAACAAATTTTTACTTGCTTAAATAACTTTTTTTGTTTCACATTTTTTTTCTGAAATAAATCTTTGATATTTATATTTTTCTGTAATTAATGTGATAATTTGTCATTGTCTTGAGCAAAATTATTAGTTCAAACGATTAGTCCCCCCTTATCCCGCTTTGTACACTGAATTCCTTGATTCCAGTGACTTCACGTGAATCCAAGCGACTTCACGCCAGTGACTTCAGCGGTGGTGTACACCTAACTTCACAAGTTGTTAACCCCTCGTAAAATAATAAAAATGTACATTTTGATGGATAGAATTAATCATCATAATTTTCGTTTTAATTTCCAGTAGCGTTTTAGAAATACAACATTTTTCAGTTCCTTTGGGACCACTGTCAAGTAATCTGCGGGATTAACCTAAGTGAAAAAAAATATATATACAGGGTGTTTTTTTAACTTGAGACATCGAAATATCTAAAAAAATACGCATCCTGTGAAAAAAATATCCGTAATAAAAACTTTTTATTTTTGAGGGGGAAAAGCGACTTTGAAAAAATATACCATGGCCCCAAGAGGCAGGAGTGGGGGTAACTTTATAATTTCAAATGGGAACCCCAATTTTTTATCACAGATTCAGATTCTCCTTTATGAAATACGTAAGTTTTATTCGAAAAATTTTTTTCGATTCGCGATTTTTTTTTCGATTTTTCGACTCCCCACCCCGCGCCTGGGGGTGGGGTAACTTTTTCCAAAGTCGCTTTTCCCCTTCAAAAATAAAAAGTTTTTATTACGGATATTTTTTTCATAGGATTCGTATTTTTTGAGATATTTTGATGTCTCAAGTTAAAAAAAACACCCTGTATAATTACTTTTATCTTCCAGAGTACCAATACTCATCAGTCTAACGTGGTGATTTTAAGCAAAAATGGAAGTAATAATTTTTTAAACAAAATAATTCAATGTAATTTTTATAGAATGAAATCTTACTGAAAAAGTAATCTTTTCATGACCAATTAAAAAAATGGTTCAAACAAATATTAATTAAATAAATAATTATTATAATATTTAAATATTTAACGATAAGCGATATACTTAATTTAATTTATGAGAAAAAATCAGATTTTTTATAGCATTTCCATCAAAATGTATACTTAAACTTTAATAAATTGTTTAAACAATTAAACAATGGTTTCAATCAAAAATGTTGCCCTTAAGAATAATAAATTACCGCATTTATCACCGAAAAATATAAATTTCAAATATTTATTAAAAAAAAAAATTGTTTGAACAAAAAAATTATCTAAACAAATACGAATTGGTTACAAAATGGGGTAGTAATATGTGAATGACGTAAATTTATTATAATAAGCGACAAAATTGACCAAATTAAAAAAAACAGTCTTCTTCCTCTTTTTAAGAAAAAGTTACAAGTAAATAATAATTAGTTGTCAAAACAATTAATAAATGCTTCAAACAAAGATCAGTTTTCCTCACAATTCGATTTAACGTAAAAAAGTACCCCCAACAAATGTCCCCAACAAATTCTAGAAGTTTCCCGCAAGATAAGTTTAAACCCAGAAACGAGAATCTCATTTGGCTAAAAAACAATATTTTCCCACACAGAAAAAACCTAGGTTTACTTTTGCTGCTTCTTATTTTTTTCATTTCTTACTTCAACCATTGCCGTTGCAAATTCATGTAATTTTATTTGTTTAATAACTCATTTTAAGTCCTTTTGACTAAAAAATGCTGCCTCTCAATTAAGGGCCAATATCCGCTTTTTTCCGGGCCTGTCAATCATATCGGGTTTTTTCTTTTACCGATTTGGCTCAAACTTTGAGGAAATTTTTTCCAGAAGCCTAACAAAATGAAGGGTTGGGGAAGGGGTTGGCATGCCCTCTATTGGGAAAAAATTTCAAAAAGTATGCTTTTGGACCATCCGACCCTATTGCACCTAGAACATCCTTAAATTGATGGGTTGAGTGTTTTTGCACAGCTAGGAGTTTGAAAAAAAGGATTTAGTACGTGTTGCATGACACGCATGAATATTCGTATCTGTTTGGTTCCCAGAAGGTGCTCGTGATAAGCACACGTTATATAAAGCCAATGTTCATTGCTCTATTTGAGCAGGCCGATTGTCTATGCAAATGGCAATCAGCGAGAGTGCCAAGCTTGGTTGCGCTTTACTATGCACACGGGGATAAAATTCAGTACGGTCTTCGTACTCACAAAGGCCGACGCGACGTGTTACGCTACTATAATCAATTAAGTGCCAATCCTTCACAGCCTATAAAATTCGAATAATTAACTAGTCAATATTCATCACAACATTTTATTTTAATTTGGTTTTAATTTATACACAGCACTGGGAACCAGATCCAAACTTTCTCATCCGAAATTTAAAGTTAATATCGACTCCGAACACACAAAAAAGCTGGCGGTTTACTAAAGTTACGACTTAAATAAAGGTTGTTATCTGTTAAAACTTGAACTTTAATAGAAACCTGTGGAGACCCAAAAGGGTTTCTTTGGAAAACACCTGAATAGAACAACATAAAGGCGCATTCACAAACCAACCGCTTGCAAAGTGGGGTTGGTAAGTTAGGGATTTACAGAAATCGATTTACAGTTATCGACATTATATTTATTCTAATCGCAATATTATTTTGTACTTTAATTCTCTTCATTAAATTATTTTCGTCAATGTTCTATTACATTTGTGCTTTATCGTAAAAGTTGTGTTATTAACTAGATAAAATGTCGAAGTGGACAAAAAAATAGGTTCTTTGGAAAAAGTCTCTATTAAAATTGGGGTTTTTTAGAGGTCCAACTGGAGGCTCCTTTGGATCAAATTCATTGTTTTCGGTTTCTTTTCAGTAATAGACGTTCCTTTTTGTTGCAACTCATTAGGAACCAAAAATAGTTTCTAATAAAAACCCCAGTTTTTCGGTGAAATTATTTAGTAGAAAGATGAGAATCTGCAATTAAAATAAAATATAAGGACAGCAAGCTGGAAAAGCCTTATTCTAAATCTTGACAATCTGAAGGCGTCCGCATGAAAAGGGCCCTTATGATCGGTATGGAGTTACTTTTAGGGGCATATAGCCGGACAAATTCACGGCATTTTGGGTCCAAAACGAACCCTCCAAGTTGAAAAACGAGTCACCGAGGAATTTTTTAAGTTAGAACTTCGAAAAATTGTTTCTCGAGAAAAACGCATCTAAACTTGGCGAGTGCCATAAGTCCATCCCCCACTCAATCCCGAAAATAATAATGTTGAGCTCAACTTAGAAAAACGTGAATATCTCCTAAAGTAGAACCGGCCATAAGGGCCCTTTTTATGCGGACGGCCATATTTAGTTTTTTTTTAAACAACAGTAAGAGTACGATTTATCAAAAATAAATAAATCGACAGAAAAAGCTTAAAGTTTGTAAATTTCCCTGATTTTATATATCAGATGTCACACTTTAAAATTACAGTGATTCTTTTAAATATCTTCTTTATTAAAAACTTTTAAAACTGTTTTATTATAAACAATACGACTGCAACTTCTGGAAATAAGAGTCACCCTATTTCCAAATCATAAACTTTTGATTTACAAATGGATGAAAATAAGGGGCATGTTCTCTACTGCAGTCATCACTGCGTCATCCTGCATCGGAGTAAATAAGTCTCTTCCGTTTCTTTTTTTAGATCGGAAGAATAGATGAATATAATCCCTGTGGATGGGTAATTTTTTCAAGGTATGCCACACTCGTGCGTGGACATCGAAAAAAGGCGAGTTCGTGAATATCTCATGGCGTTTCGGGGGTGGTGAGCGAAGGGGACTCTTAAAATACTCCACGAGCTTCTAAATCATGGAGGCTTAGGCACCGTCGCGCGAGTAGGGATTACCTACCTTACTTCAAAGTGCCTTGCAGGTGCAGCCTCTCTGTTTTGAGTCTTCTCTGACAGAACGTTGAATCATGTTGCCAGTTGCAGCCGCGTTCCACGATCCGAGAAACTGCAAAATATACTCGCTACCAAAATTTTTCATCGTTAAATATCCTAAAGTTTAACATGTGTGTATTTTTCATTCTTTCCCTCTCAAACTCTATAATTCATGCAATTGGGAACCACAGGGATCACAGTCTATCCCCTTTTTTACCTAATCTACTTTTTCCCCCATGCCCCCCTCCCTTTTCCCTTAAGTTAAAAAATCTCCTGTAACATACCTAATATCGAGAATTTTGCAGTATTTATTTTTTATTTCCTTTAACTGCATCAGTTTCCAAAAATGGAGAAAGATTTTCATTTTTAACTAAAGCTCACATATTCAACTAAATATTTCTTATATATTTCTTGTATATTTTTATTATAATGTTAATAAAAAACGCAATTTTTTTAAATTTACTAAATAGAGACATTAAGCCGCAGCCTTTGATTTCGATCGTTCGAACTTCAGTTCTAAGACAACTCTACTATGATTAATGAATCTAGGACATTTTCAATTTGTGTCCAATTGAACAATTTCAATGGAATAATTTGTAAATCTTGTCAAAATCTACTAAAAATAACGCTTAAAACTTATGGATCTCTTAAAAACAAAAATTGCATTTTTTTTTAGTGATATAACTTCTTGAATTCTGGTCTAATCGAAAAATTTAACACGGATAGTTTTGAAGTATATTCGATATATAGTGAAAATTTGGAATTAAATTTCTTAATCTATCAGAAAAATAATTTTTTCTATTTTTTGAACATTTTCCAAATTTCGAAAAGTATATAACTTTTCTAATTTTCATCGAGATTAGAAATTTCATTCGAATAAGTTGCAAGTTTTTTAACTATCCTATGAGAAACTTTGACAACAATTTCTGAAACTTGAAAAGAAAATTTTCAACATTTTGAAAATGCTCTAAATTTTTTCATTTTGGTTGAAAATAACTGGTTAACGAACTTAGCCTTCATTTTGGGATCCTTAAAAAGTTGATAAAAGGCTGACTTGATTGGACAAATCCTTCAAAAGTTAGCATGGCTACAACATTTAGGTAACGATACAGACATACATACAGTCATACAGACATACAGACATAGATACAGGCAGACACCGACAAAATTTTATGATTTTCGGACTCTGTGAGTGCTGAAACGTAAAGATCCGTTAAAAACAGAGATCGAATGTTTGAACGATTACCGAGGGGTTAACAACTCGTGAAGTCAGGTGTACACCTTCGCTGAAGTCACTTGAATTCACATGAAGTCACTGAAATCACTTGAAGTCAGTATACACTCCATCGGCCGAGTTGTGAACCCCTCGACGATTACATTACACTCTCATGAATGAGAATGTAAAAATATCACGAAATTAGTCAATTAGCTGTATCAAACATATTTATTAGACCCAGTCAAGGGGGCGATTTTGATATATTTATCCATCAATAGATAATCGTTTCTGCTATTGCTCCTGTGTATGAGCGAATAATCAATTCTCGATAATTATAATTTATCATTAGTGTACTTACAATAAGAATCAGTTTATTGAGTAAATAATAGTTGAAAGCATGCTTATTTTACAAAAATCATAAGAGCAGAAGTTGTTGACATTTTTTTTATCTCTGATAAATACTGTTCATTTAAATTTGTACTTTAAGTATAATGTATAAACAATAATCACGGCACAAAAATGTTCAATTTGGGTAAAAATTATGAATAATGAAGAGGCGACATTTTTTTCAGGTTAAAAATTAATTTTTGACTCTCACACATTAATTAATTATAATATCTCAGAAAAATGTGTTTACACTGTAAACCATTATCCGCTGTAGGGTGGTTTCGCATAAATGAACTTTTAATCAAATAGTTGAATTAGGGTTGTGTAAAAGCTCGACCCACGCAAGCCGAGCTCTTAGTGTGCGGGTTGAAAAAACCTCGCAAACTGAAAAAAGCTTGGAGCCGAAAATAGCCAAGAAATGAATTTCCAACCAAGTAAATTAATGTCCACCAAAAAAAGACAAATTTTCAACCAAAGAGATGAATTTTCAACTAAAATGATGAATCTTCAACTAGAAAAATTAATTGTTAACAATGTAGTTCAACTTTTAACCAACTAATTGAATTTTCAACTGAAATAGATGAGTTCCTAACAAAAAATGTATAATACACTGGAATCTGGAATTAGTTACCGCGGATTTACTATGTTTCTAGAATTGATGGCCCCCACAGTTTCGTGAAGAGAAGAGCCGCGGGGCCGGAAGGGAGCCTGTGCTGAGTCAAGCGTCACAGACAGCCTGAGGGCTGCACTATCAGCAGGTTAGTTGCACCAGGTTGCGTCAATCGTCCAAATCTATCAGAAATTATTTATGCCGCTCTGCCTGTTTACGTTTGGATATCCTGGAAATAGTTTCAAGGCATGCAATGCAAGCCATGCCCGAAACCGTAATTCAGTCCAGGTTCCAGTATATTTGACATTTCAACACAAAAAGATTTTAATTTTAAATTAATAACAGTCGAATTAATCCATAAAGACGAATTTGTAATGAAATAGTTGAATCATTAACCAAAACAGATTAATTTTCAACCAAACAGTGGTATTTTTAACCAAAAAAGATTTTTCAGTGAAGAAAGAAAAAAAATTCAACGAAATTGTTGAATTTTTAAGCCAGGAAAACGAATTTTTAACAAATGTAGAATTTTCAACCAAAATGATTTTTCAGTCAAGAAAGATAACAAATCTCAAGCAAATTGTTGAACTTTCAAGTCAGAAAGACGACGTTTCTAGAAAACAGTTGAATTTTCAACCCGTAAATATTAATTCCAAGAAAGTTAATTTTCAACCTAATAGTTAAATTTTTGACCCAAAAAAACGAATTTTCAATCAAATGGTAGAATTTTCAAGACAAAAATTTTAATCCGACCAAAAACAGGTATATTTTCAACCAAAAAAGATTAAATATCTGACAATAGAGATGAATTTTCAAAATAAAAAAGATGAATTTTCAAGACAATAATTATTAGAGTGGAACAGGGGGAAGACTATGAAGCCTGCGATGAATAAATAATATAAATTTTGGTTTATTCTTGATACTTTTAAAATATGAAATAAAATACGTAAAACGGCATATTAGAGAAAAGTATGTTAGTTGTGGTTGTAGAAATAAAATTCAAGAAATCGAAAATAATATGCAAAGAAGTAGCCTATATTAGGACCCTCTCATAATGTATACTTACTTTGGAGTTGTTTTTATATTTCTTGGGTTTACATGTTAATTTTGTTAACTGACAGAAAAAAAGGTTTTGAACATCTGAGAGCTTTCAACTGATAAAATGACATTAGGGGTCGTCCATAAATTACGTGACGCAAACTTCGGCCTTTAATCCCCTTTTTCGAAAAAAGTTCCCTTTTTTACCTAAAATTGAACTACTGAACCACTGTGAACCACGGCAAATTGCAATGGTTGTATGTGCATTAACTATTCTAAATAAATAAATATTTAGAAATAAAAAATACTTTTAAAATAGCTCGATGTCAATAGATTCAACAATTTTAATATCGTATATAACAAAAATTGACCAAAAACAAACTTTCTTCCTCTCTCTCTATTTCGCCTTTTTAATTTTAAATGGAAGTATTTCCATGTTTTTTGGTCACTTTTCGTTCTTGAAGCTTGACTTTTTTATGTACATTCCGGCGATTCCAAATGACAAGGTTCTATATCGGAAAGGGCATACTGAAAAGTTCTCGCTCCTTGAATTTGCACTCTCCGAAATAAAGAACCTTGTCATTAGTACACGTCGATTTCTACAAGCTTTGTCACTAGAGTCTTTTCAGACTCTAAAAATATGAATATATTTGAAAATATTTTTTAATTGTAAGTAGTGATTCAACATTTCGAAGAAAACGTAAATTTTCTGATGACTTTGTGAATGCGGAATAGAGAAAGGATCCGCGATGAACTTTAAAGTCCAAAAGTCCTTCGACTTAAGCCCTCAATTTCACTAAAGAAAAAAATCTCGCAGAAATCGGGATAAAAAGACTCCTTATTCTCGAGTTTATTTTCAATCTGAATGGATTGAGTAAACCACAAAGAGCCCTATCTGAAACACGTTAGTAGGGTGGTTTCATATATGTTGAGGAGGCGCAAAGCGCAGAGGGAGTAAGAAAATCGCGACGATGTATTATGTAGTACCTTCTCTGATCCTTATATGCATCTATGCATGGAAACCGGGGCGCAAGTTTATGGAAACAACCATAACAGCACGTACCAACGACCCAAAGTGTTAATGCATTCACCCGCGCGTTGTCCGCGAACAGTTTCTGCATCAAAAGTTATGTATGATTTTAGATCCAAGTTATTTTTAGTACTTTCTTTTATTTGATGACTTTTTTTATTCTACATTTTACTTATTATTCAGGGTGCTTAAAAAATATATAAGTTTTGGAAAATACCTAGAGCATTTTTTATTATTCGTGTCCGTGATAAATTTTGAAAATTCTAAAATGATTTTAAAGGTCATTATTGTTGCGCATGAACAAAAGTTGTAACTGTGTTCCACTGAATTCCCTTAAATTCCATTGCTCTCTTCTGAATTATGTTCAATTAAATTAATTTGAAATCACATTAAATTACGCTGAATTACTCTGCATGGAATTCTATTGAATTTATTTGAATTATCTTGAAAACTTTTGCATCACGTTGTATACCATTAAGTTCTGTTTGCTGATTTTAAATAATTTTTAATTGATTCTGTTGAGTTCATTCTAATTTAGTGGAAATCACTTTGAATTCAGTTGAATTCTCTTGGATTCTTTTGAATTTAAATTGATTGAATTACGATAAATTCATCTACATTATTTTTACTTTATCCTTATTCAATTTATCAATTAAAAATAAATTAGGTTTGGAATGACAAAACGGACAAATCACTTTACAAAGAATCACTCGGCGTGTCCTAATTTAATATATTTTATTGTTATATATAATAAGGTATTGCATCATATTTATTACGCCTAATAATGTTTAAAGTATATTTAACATAATTAGCCGTAATTGAATGAAGATTAATTGTTCGGTTATCAAGTAATTCTCAAAATAATATTTGTATTTAGTCTGAACATTATATTTGTTACTCTGCGATTTTTTAAGAAAATTTCTTTATTTATAAATCTTAAATAAAAATATTTTTAAAAGAATAATGAGAAACAATATGGTATTCTTTTGATAAAACCTATTGTCAAAATTCTTTTAAAATGGGTTTTTTAAATAACAAAAGGTTTAAATTTTTTATTGATTTAATATGAAATCAATCGAACTATGAAACTTTGGAAAAAGAATTGTAGTATTCTCATGCAATCCATTTTAAAAACATGGAATCTCAACTCGTGTATAATTCAAATAATTCTAACATCGTTTATGCCTCTTGATCCACGTCCTCTTTGCACAAATGCTATGATTTTATCCCAATTAATTATATTTCTCTTCTCAATAGTTGAGGAATGTATTCTCAGAGACGTCCTCAGAAATTATGAGGAATCAATAGGATGAAAAATATTTGGAATAGAATAGGATAACAGTAAATATAAATAATTAGGATTATAATGGAATAGAATGGGAATGGACAGATTGAAATATACTATAAGTGGATATGGATAGAATGAATTATTTAATTTAATTTTGATTTTATTTTTAAAAATCCAACAGTCCAATTATATAAATATATAATGTAGAGTAAAATAGAAATGGATAGAATAGGATAGGATTGAAAAGCATAATAGGTGAAATGAGATGGGTTTAGAATAAATTAGGATAGAAATGGATAAAATGTGATAGGTTTGGAATGAAAATAATAAAATATAATATGAATAGAATATCATAGAAATTGACAGAATTAAATATAGAAGAAGATATAAATTGACAGAATAGAATAGGATTGGTAGGGATAATAGCTAGAATAAGATGGGTTTACAATACATTAGGATAGAAATGCCCAGGCTGAAGAATTATATATAGTTTATACAATGTGGGAAAAATTAAATATAATATTTCCCACTATGTATATATAATTTTTTCGCCTAGGTGGATAAAATGAGATAGGCTTAGAATAGAATAAGATTGTTGTGAAATTTTAAATAGACTACAAGACATGAATCGATAGAATAATATACATTTGGAAGAGAATATGATAGCAATAGATATAATTATAATTATTATAATTATATTTATAGAAGTGAATACAGAATGAAAAATGAATGGAAAGAATAGAATAAGATTTGAAGGAATAATAGCTAAAATGAGATGAGTTTAGAAAATGTAAATAAGGATAGAAATGGATAGAATGAGATAGGTTTAAAATATGATAGGATTTTTGTGAAATTTAAAATAGACTACACTGGAACCCGGATTTCAGTAAACTGGATTTGTACGTTCCCAGAACTGCTAAATCGATAGAATGAAAATCCATCTATTCTAAATCTATTCTATCAATAGATTAGAGTTTCACATATATGTAAAAACCCGGGATGAGTATACATGGAGAATAAATTGAATGGAATATAGGATTGGAAGGCATAATATTTAAAATTAGAATGGTTTAAAAAATACAAGTTAGGGGCGTCCATGTATTACATAACGCTTTCAGAAGGGCCGGAGAGTTCAAGAGGAGCTAATATAGTCCTGATACGTTGGGAAGGGGAAGGGTTCGATAAATATTACGTAACATTTTATAACATGTAATAATTTAAGAAAATAGTAAAATCATGTAAGAGGGTGAAAAAAATTATTTTTTGAAACTTTGTTTTTATGTTGTTTTTTTTAATCACCTGGAAATGTTTTGAGTTGTTACAAATCGTTCAAAATACGCTGGAACCTTGATTTCCGTGAACTAGATTTGTGCATTCTTAGAATTGATGGCTTCCTAATTTTTGTGATGAGAGGAGCCGTGGGGCCGTAAGAGATAATGTGTTCAGTCAATCGTAACAAACAGCTCGACGGCCGCACTCTCAGCGCGTTAGTTGCATCAGGTTGCGACATGCCTCCAAATCCAACAGAAATGTTTACGTTCGGAGTTTCTGGATTTGTGTCGCACGTTGTGCCCGAAACCTTGCACAAATCCAGGTTCCAGTGTATATATATATATATATATACCATTAAACCATTTCCCTTTCAGGGTAGGCGTGACACTACCCGATTCGGGTAGTGTTTCTAGGTTTTTCTTGTAGTTATGAATAACTACAAGTGTGGGCTCACCACACCCAGGATGTGCCAACAGCACTCATGTCAGTATTCTTGAATGGTCACCCATCCAAGTACTAACCGCGTCCAACGCTGCTTAACTTCAGTGATCTGACGAGAACTGGGGTTTTCAGCGTGGTATGGCCGTTGGCCATATGTACCTTGGAATATTTGAAAATCTCTTCAAATCCTTTGAAATCCCTCAATCCTCGTGAATAAATTCTTTGAAATTTCATTAAAATATTATAAGATCCCTTGAAATCCCGTAAAAATCCTTTAACATTTTCTGAAATACTTCGAAATTTTTTGACATCTTTAACATCTTTTGAAGTATCTTGAAATATTTGACATCCTGCACGGTGTGCTTGAAAGGTGTCTTAATCGAAAGTCTGCCAACCTGGAGGGTTTCTTGATGGATTTGATTCCTAGGCATCCCAGGAGTATTTTGAGCTCAAAACCAAAATCGGCGAAAGGGAGCTTTTGGAAAAAAATCGATTTTAGTACATCCAGCAGAACTGGGTGTTTGCGTTTTAAACTTTTGAGGTCGTATTTTTCTAGTAGCTGAACTTCTACGAAAGTAGGTGCATATAGGGTATTTGGGGTCGCTGATTACGAATACATTGTTAGATTTTCAAAATTCAAGATGGCGGATCCAATATGGCGGACCAATTTAGTGAAATTAATGCTGATTGTCGTAAAAAATAGTATATGAAGGTTTTTGGGGTCGCTGATTAAATACCCGTTACCAGATTTCCAAAATTCAAGATGACGGATCCACAATGGTGGCCTAAACAGCACTGAATTGGGCAAAATTGTGTAACGTGGAACGCGACGTGAGGCACGGATGATTCGAATTTCAACGGTAATTCGTGCAAAAACCTGTTGGAGAAACTAGATGATTTACGCGCACAATGTCCAATTGGATGCTTCAAATATGTTCGAGCCTGGAGTGATGTTGGAGATGTTGTACATGCATGTTTTGGTATAGATTTAAAACCGGCCTATGAAAAATGTATTGATAAATTCAAATTTAGCTACATGAATTTAGAGATTCCCGTTATACCAAAAGTTCATACCGTATTTTATTATGTTAAAGAATTTTGTGAATACAGTAAGCTACGCTTAGGTGTAGACAGTGAACAGGAAATATAATCAGTGCACTTTGATTTCAAAGAAGTATGGAAAAAGAACAAAGTGAGTGTCAATCATTCAGAGTATGAAGAACACCTGTCACGAGCTGTCTGTGAATTTAACGGTCTTCATATATACTGATATCAGTAAATGCCGGAGAATGAAGAGTAAATGCTGCTTCGAAATCAGTAATAGACCCCGAATTCGGGGGGCGATGCACAACACAACACATGATCTTAGGTGCGTTAGGTGCAATAATCTCTAAAATCATAAATTCAGGTCTAGGATAAGTATTAAGATCCGGGTCACATTCAGACGAGCATTGAAGAATACGTCCAATTAAAGTTTGGCGTATATACACACCGACACCTCCGCCCTTCCATCCTTTTCTATCACATCGAAGAAGATAAAATCCAGGAATTTCTACTAGTAAGTCGTTAATATATTCATTCAGCCAGGTTTCAGGAACCGAAATTATGGCATAGGAATTATTTAACAGAAAGAAACGAAATTCATGGATGTGCGCTCTGAGAGACTACTATTTACATGGCAGATGGTGAGAAATTTTCCTAAAGTAGAATTAAGTTTATGAGTTGCAATATAATTAGAAATACTTGAGCTTGAAGACGAAGATCTTACGTTCCGTTGTCCTCATGCACTAGTATCACTCTTCTGAAGTGTGGGCTTAAGTGCCTCTAATAGAGATTCTACGTCAGGAAGCCTTATGTAAATAGCCTCATTGCGAATCCTCACATTTTTTGCTGATACGTTTGACTGATTTAGCCAAGCCCGAGTTTCCTTGTATAGAGAGTAAGTCCAAGGTGGATGATTGTACTTGAGGTACACCATAGAATCTCCAAAAGTTGAGTCGATCGCACTAGCCTTAAGGACTCCAAAAGATCTTTTGGCAGGAAGATCTGGTCACGTACTGCTCTGCTCGCAAATCGAACAAGTACTGATCTAGGCCTTTCCGCAGTCCCATAACCAATTCGGAAAACATTCACTACATCAGAGGAATTGATTAAGAGGCTTAGAGTATTAACAGTTGATTTCAAAAGTGTCAGTAGATCTTCTTCCGGTTTGATAGGGAGGCCTGTAATGACCATTTCCAGGTTTCTATCTCGTTCTTCGAGCTTACTAACTTTAAGTGTGCATTCGTCAAGTTTAGCAATCAGATCGATATTTTCCTTTGTGGTGACGTTGGCATGGGTTTGCTGACTTTTCTTTACTCTTTCCTCCAAAGTCTTCAATCGATTTTGCAAGTCATCATATTTTCCTTGAACTTCTGTCAATACAGATGAGAGGTTGGTGGTCTGCTCACTTAGCAAGTCTTTTTTTTTTAACAAGAAGCAATTTCACTACGCAGGCTGTCAACTCTGCATTCTTCCAATTTCTCGTTGATTGATCCAAAAATGTTGACGATGGCACCAAGTGGCCCCTTAAGAAATTGACATATGGCTGTGTACATCTTCGGATCGACATCAGGAGGTGGTGGAGGAAGCTCAAAAAGAGGAGTCTTCAAAGATGTGATGTTGGACTTATGTTCTACTGTGTTACTAGACAAGATCTCGTTGTTAGAGACTAAGCAATTGGAACTGCTCTGTGATTTTATAGTAGAGAGCATTCTTTGATTCGGAATACTATGTGACACACTCTTAGATCTAGTAGTACGCCCTGAACCCTGAAGATCGATCAAAAATTTAGTGCAAGTGTCAATCCAGATTTTTTTATTTCTGCTGTAAGTTCTTGCAGAGTTCGAGCATTTGACGTGGAACCAATGATGACATACTTCACACTGATAATGCTTTTGTGTACCCTTAAAATCATGTACGCATTTATAGCAGCTAGTTTCGATGCTTTCCTTAGTTGACATTTTTTATATATTTATTTTCAAAAGCTTTGAGTAAGTTTTAATAGCCACTAAGAAAGTATCAAGAAAATAGTAAGAAAGACTATAATGTATAAGGTACGTACAACCCAGTATATCTGCTCAGCGATCCGGCCCACTTTCAGAGTAAAATTATTACACAGAAATATTGTCAAACCTGTTATTGATGTTGGCAAGAGTTAAAATAGATTAGCCGGATCACGTGTAGATAAGCACAACAATTACCTTTGTTATTTTAGTGAAGAAAGACACAAAAACTACGAGAGCTGTCACTAGCACGATCCGACACTTTTAGCCCTCTAGCGGGATCCGCTAGTCAAGTGACTGATGAGATAAGGATGTTACAAGTTAATTTAATACGATGTCTGAAATCTTCTACGATGATGTTGTAGGTAAAAAATTAGGAGCATGGTGTAGTTTGGAGTTCATATTTTACCACTGTTATCCATACACAGCAGCCGCGAACGTTGGAGGTGACAACTGTCGTCTCTGGATGCTTTTTTAGAGCTACCATCTGCCACTCCAGAGGTTTTTAGTCACTTGCTTCCTGATGGTCTAGAAAATTTCTCATAATGCGATAGGTATTTAAAAAGCAGCCTTCTGAGCTGCTGCCAGTACCCTACTGACTTCTAAATGTTCAAGATGTTTAGTGCATCTTGCGTGCACATTGCCTGTAGCCGAAATCACTATAGGATGAATAGATGAATGTTTCACATTCCTCCATATTGTATTTACTTCATGCCTTAGCTCACTATATTTATGGATCTTGGTTGTATAGGTTTTCTGCAAATTTCGGTTAAGTGGACAAGCAATGTCGATGATGTAGACTCTTCCACCTTTTTTTCTCGCATCACGATGTCTGGTCGATTGGCTCGGATGTATGAAAATCCGTCTGGATAGTAACATCCCAATGTAAGATGTAATCTTCGTTTTCTAAAACGGGCATTGGAATGTATCTATAGAAAGGCATCCATACTGTTAAGAGTCCTAGGTTTAGGGCACGTTGTTGATGTCTAATGCCCGCCGCGCCATTATGTCTGTGCGTATATTCTCTTAGAGCCATTACGTGGCAACCATCAATAATGTGCTCGATGAATTCGTTGGTATCTCCACATAATCAGCACCGGTCAACCACGTCTTGAAGTAACACGTGTTTGCGATCATTTCTGGTGCTGACAACCCTATCCTGAATCGCAATACTAAATCCTTTCGTTTCTGGATACAGGACGCCCTTTCTCATCCAAATATTGGATGCCTCACTATCCACTTCATGTTGATCTAACGTCTTGGGGTGCTCGCCGTGGATGGCTTTCTGTCTCCATTGCGTTTCTTATTCCTCTATGGTTTCTGCGCTGATATTCGAGGCCTCCTCTGAGGTCAAATTCAAGGGTTTGTAGTCCAGACCAGCTCTACAGATGGTATTGTAAAGTGCAACTTCTCGATTGCTGTTAAAATAGTCTCGCAACTGTATAACTTGTGACTTACACAGTTTCCTGACATCTACAACGCCTCTACCCCCTCTATGAGGACAGGGATGGCATAGGTGTTGATTGCCCTCATCTTGTTTGGCGAGTTAAGAGAACTCTTCAGAACAAATCTGAGTCTTGTAGTGAAGGCAGTCGTTAGGCTTTTCTTAACTATCGTATGCTGAATACTCTTAGATTCGAGAAAACTCAGGTATTTATATGACTCGCCCTCAGCCATTGCCTCGATTTCATTCTCGAAATCATTCTCTAGTTCTGCGGTTCCTAATTCTCCTCTGGTTGAATGCACTGTTCTGCATTTATCTAGTCCAAACTCCATGTGGATATCATTGGAAAACTCCTTTGTGACATCGATCACTTGCTGCAGTTTCTGGTCCGAACCAGCGTATAGCTTCAGGTCATCCATGTATAGAAAATGGGTCACTTGATGACCATCCTCGTTATCATGTATTCAGGATCCATGAGACTTGCTGTTTAGCGTTTTGCTCAATGGGTTCAATGCGTATTAATCTAGTTATCCTTGGCTGTCCATGATAGAAATACTTGATTCTTGTACCCAAAAACATCATCGCACGACTTAGAAAGTCGATGATGCGTGGGCATATTTTTTATATTGCCATGTGCAAGTTTTTTGATGTTTACGAGCTTGCGTCATGGCAACAACGTCTATGGTGACTAGATCTTTACTGCCCTTCGAGTTTTTACAACATCCCTTTTGTTCTTCTGTTATTATGTCATTCTCGCGGCAGTGAGAATATATCTTAGGGGTCGTGCATAAATTACGTAACACTTTTTTGGGGGAGGGGGGTCTAGCTTAGTGTTACATAATGGTGAAAAACTACAGGGGAAAGTCGGAAAAAGCGTTACATAGAGGGGGGGGGGGGGGGTCAACATTGTCGGAAAATTGCGTTACGTAATTTATGCACGACCCCTTATCTGCAATAATGGCTGTAAGGCATTTATAAATTGTTGGAAAACAGACTATCGGTCTAAATTCAGATGCATTTTGAGCGTCTAGTTTTTTAGGCAACATATACGTAGTACCCTTGAGCATAAAGCCTGGCATCAGAGCTGGGTGTTCGAGGATCTTCTGAAAACACCTTGCCAACGCAGGATGCACACTTGTCAGGTACTTGTACCAGAAGATGTGCACCATATCCGGACCTGGAGCTTTCTAGTCACTTGCCCTTTTCAAAACCGTTGAAATATCTGAAGCTGTGATGTTAGTCAGCTCCATTTCAGGGTTATTGCCTGAAAGGTTCGACTTCGTTGCCTTGTTCCACTACTTTTCTTGTACCGACACCTTTGTGTTGGTTCTACATGTCTGAACTCTAGTAAAGCATGACCAAAATTTCTTTCAAGGTGCTGTAATTTTTCTGGGATTTCGCTGTTCATATAATCGTGATTAATGTACGGATGTGGTTCTAGTGGATCAGGTACTTGAAGTTCATTATCCCTAGCACATATGCCTTTAGCTTCAATCCGACCTTCGTTGTCCAGATCTTCCAAGGGAAGTTCATCAATAGGAAGCTGCTGTTCCACTTCCATTTTGATGGCAGCTATTCCAACAGCCGAAAGCAATTTGCTTACAGATATTGAGCATTTTTGATCTGCTAGATTCTGCTCATATATTCTTGTGACTAGTTCTGGGTAATTAAGTAAGAAGAGGCGATGATATTCTCTCCTTACACTTTGCAACTTTTCTTTGCCAAAAAATAAAAGCGCATTATATCTCAGTTCATATGATATGTTTACTTTAATCGCCTTCTTGGTTGTTGAACCTCTGCTTCTGGCTCTGATTGTATTAGGCCATCTACCTCTGGAGAATGTGGTGGTGCTGGATTATCACCAGGTT
The DNA here is from genome assembly GCA_932195095.1 of Andricus curvator. Classification (NCBI taxonomy): domain Eukaryota; kingdom Metazoa; phylum Arthropoda; class Insecta; order Hymenoptera; family Cynipidae; genus Andricus; species Andricus curvator. Next base: position 623,708 of record CAKNYM010053189.1, on the reverse strand, counting down.
GAGGAAGAACATCAATTGCCGCTGCTTGTTCGTGTGACGCAGCTTCCTCTAACTGATGGTCATTGTCGTTCTTTTTCCACGCCAAATCAACCTGTTGTTTAATCTATATTGCTCGATCTTCTGAGATGTGTAGATTAGTCCTGATGTCCTTCACCTTAGCGATAGGATCTCTTAGTGCGACTTTCTCTATTTGAGGATACTTTGCAGCAAATTTCGTTCTAAAATTGTATCCTTTTCGCGTGGGGTTTCAAACTTCGCACTTTCATAATAGAGACGCACCAATTCCTCATGCATTGTGGTATCCCACTTGATGCTCTCCCACGGTATTTCCGTTGAGGTAGTTGGCTGCAAATAGCTGACGCTAGCCAAACCATCCTCAGCAGGCACAGCTGATGTTTCAGTGCTTACCGTATATTGAAGATGTTTGTTGCTGGCCAGCTGTTTTATGAGTGAGATCTGCCTGATTATCTCGCAGCTCACCATCACCACCGTCCCGCATGCTGTAGCCCCCAGCGGTGGCTCCAGGGGCGCCCCGACGATCCTCGGGAAGCGACAAGCGTTTAAAAATTTTCAAAAAGTGTCTCCATTAAAATGTATGGGTTTTGGTGTTCCTCTTAGTAACTTTCCTCTTCATTCTCTGCCTGGATGACATGGCAAACCCTTTCAGTAGCAAGGCTACAGCCAACATAGCCGTCAAATTCACCAGAGGAAAGCTTAAGCCCTACCGCGACGACAACGCGAGAACACCTTCGGTAGGGCAATAACAACAACAATTTGTCTGTAATTGCAATAACATTATTATTATTTTTTTGTTTAACTTGTTCTCGGGTGAACCCGGTTTTTCATCACAGCCATGGACTCGAAAGTCAAGTGACTGATGAGATGAGGTTGTTATAAGTTAATGTAATACGATGTCTGAAATCTTCTGCGATGATGTTGGAGGTACAAAATTAGGAGCATAGTGTAGTTTTGAGCCTCTGGATGCTTTCTTGGAGCTACCATCAAGTAAGTTGGTTACAGCCCAATATGTCGAAGGCATTTTTGGTTAGAGTTGGATTTTTTTATTTTTCTGAATAGTATGCACGGGGCTGTACCGGTATATATTATCGGTCACGGACGCATTATTGTAATGCAATCAAGTGATCTGATAAGAACGTGCAACTTGGTTGCAGTTAAGTGCATGATGGGGGGACCTACAGCTTAAGGTCGGATCCGAACCACCAGAACCTGGATGAAGGTACATAGAAAAATTTTAAGAGGTACCGGCTCAGGGTTCAAACCCCGGACCTCTAAGGTGAAGTAAGATTATTATACCATTAAGCCATTTCCCTTTCGGTTTAAGCATGACTTACTCGGTGAGGAAGGGAGTAATGTGACGAAATGGGTATAGATTTTTAGATTGATCTAGCACAGATGGTATAAATATTGAATTATGTATTGCCCTTTTAGCTTCACTTGATATATTTTTACTTCACTAGTGAATAGGCTACCAATATGTACGTACTTATAAACTTGTTCTATTCTCGAATTATTTAAAACAATATTATGAGTGCTGTTGGCACATCGTGGGTGTGGTGAGCCCACACTTGTAGTTATTTATAACTACAAGAAAAACCTAGAAACACTACCCGAATCGGGTAGTGTCACGCCTACCCTGAAAGGGAAATGGTTTAATGGTATATATATATATATATTGTACATTATTTTCTCCCCTATTCCTTAAAAAATGATTGGAAATACCTTGAAATATTTGACAATCTATTCAAGACTTTTAAATCTTTTAAAATTCTTTAATTTTTGTGAATAAATTCTTTGGAATGTCGTTAAAATATCATAAAATCCCTTGAAATCGGGTTAAATGACATAAAACCTGATGGTGTTCCTTGAAATCCCTTGAAATATTTGAAGTTCTATGAAATCCTTTGAAATCCTGGAAAAATCATTAAAACAGCTTATTGCGAGCCTTTAAAATTATTTTAAATTACTAAAATCCTCGGAAATGTTATAAAATTCTATTAAGGTATTATACGGATAAATTCATAGAAAGAGCTATCCATATGGAGGACACACACAAGCCCATTGAAGACGCTCCAACTTCACGTCGATCAATCGAATGCGTGTGAAAGTGTCTAACCTATCTGACCTTTCTATTATTTCATAATGTCAGGGCTCTGCTTCATAAACAAAATGGAAAAAAATTCTGAAATTTTCACGAAATCTCAGTATTCTGCCCTTCTATCGTGTCTCGGTTTAAAAAAAAAATGGTCAGTACCGTTTAGGCGTCATGCTAAAATATGTTACATTTTCAATACCTTGGCATAGGCCTTACGTGCATAAAGTGCGATTTTTTATTTTACTTATCTCAATTTTGAAATGGTCAGTTCTTTTCTGATTGCACCAAACTTGAGATAACACTCTAATAAATCTTCAGTCCCAATTTGAAAAAATGCTCAGAAAATAATTTTATCCGTATAATACCTTAAATTAGTTGAAAATCCTTTAAAACTCTTTGAAACATTTGGAAATCTGGGAAATCCTTCGAAATCCCTTGGAATATTTTTAAATATTCTAGCTTAATCCGATAAACTTAACAAAATTTTGAATGATTTTGCGAGTCTGGACCATGCCAACCCCCAGCAAGTCACATTGCGGTAAGTCACATTTGCGGCATCTCTCATTCCAAAAAAATGTGAAGTCCACAACAAATTAGTAAAAAGTAGTGTGGGTTGGCTTAAATCATTTCTGTGACCAATCACAGTGGTGTCAACCCACCCCCACGTGACGTTTGGAAGGGGTAGGGGTGTGACCTACATTATTTCTGTGACTATCCATATGCGTGTCTCCCTCGCTTTTGCCAATTTTTTGTGGACTTTAAATTTTTCAGAATGAGAGATGCCGCAAATGTGACTCGCCCAAAATTTGCCTTACCGCAATTTTTCCAATTTTTTGTGGATTTCAAATTTTTCCAAATGAGAGATACTGCAATGTGACTTGCCGCACTTTTTCTAATTTTCTGTAAACTTCAAATTTTTCCAAATGAAAGATGCCGCAATGTGACTTGCAGCAAATGTGACTCGCCGCCAATGTGACTTGCCACAAATTTAAATTGCCACAATGTGACGTTATACTATAATTTTGATACATGGCTAATTCATTAAAAACATTACGTAATAATATCAATTCCCCTCCCCATATGTAACAGATCGTAACATTTTCCCTCTCCCCCTCAAACCTGTTACGTAATTTATTAATAGCCCCTTAGGTAGCTCACTATTGATGTTATTAACCTAATTTGCATTAGGGGCCATCTATAGATTATGTAACAGCTTTGTGGAAGATAGGGGGTTCGGGAGAATGTTACGATCTGTTACTGATACTGTTACATAATATATTTCACAAATAAACACTATAGCAAATCCATGTATTCAAAATGATAGTATAACGTTAATATTTATTAATTACAATAAAAGATTCTAATAACATTACAAAGACTGCAATATCGGTATAATTAGATTAGAATTTTGTTTTCTTTCGTCATTCTGTAAAAAACTAATATCCATAAAAACAACGTTTTTTCACAATTTTTGAAATTACTACTATCGATAATTTGATATTAAAAGATTTAAGTTTCTGATTAATATTTTTCTACTAGAGACACACATTTTTATACATTTTAATTTTCGAGAAGTGTATTGTTAATTTGTTGCATGTTCCATATTGTTTTAATTTTCTTTCTTTTTAGTTTAATAACTTTTAAATATTTCGTAAGTCGGGTGTCTCAGGTACTGAGTAACTAAAATGCATTTAATGAGACTTGGCTAAAAATATTTTTTTTTAATTATGTAACATGGGTGGCGGGCCGCGGGGAGGTCCAAACCACTTTGTTACGACTTGTTACATGGTGGAGAGGTGGGGTACAAAATTGGCAAAAAATGTTTTACGTAATTTATGGATGGCCACTTAGCATAGATTATTTTACTCAATATAATCGGTTTAGCAGAGAGAAATAGCAAGAATCGTTCATTCCCTGATATTCTCTACAGTCAGAAAGCATAGGTACATATATGTATGTCCTAGCTCCTTCCTAGCAGATCTTCCACCATCCACCTTCTACAAGACTTCCTTCTCGCTCGTTGAATCTAATTACACGGCAAAGACCCAACCACCCCGTGGTGCTTGGCTCGTTTGGTTGCCAGGCGACCCTGGTAGCCATCTTGGAGGGTTGCAGCCACTAATGGCCTAATGAATTTAATGGAGGCTCCGACATAGAGTAGCCCGTGCCGAGGAAGGTTGCGTTTTCCGTGAGTCGCGGGCTAAGAGGGAAAGCAAGAGTTTCAGAGGAATGAGAGAAAAAGGAGACCATGGTCCACGAACGAGGATAGAACTTCAGCTGTACGTGATACTGCGAATAGGGGTGGCGTAGTTGAAGAGAACATCTCAACCGAAGGCGAACGCTTCATCTACTTTCTCTGAAAAGCAAAAGAGGTGTCCGGAGATAAGGGTTCTGAAGAGAAAGGGTTCTTTCGACTTGAGCAGGGTTTTGTCAGCATTCAGGGTTGAGGGTTCCCACGATTTACTCCCTGGAGATGATAAGCCGGGTGAGAGATAGAGGGAGACTTTGTTTTACTCGACCGGAAAATTTCGATTTGTTTATTATTAAATCCTATCAGTAAATACACGTGTGTTCAGCGCACATTCACGTTTCTGAATTTTTATTTCCTAACATTTAAAATATAAAAAATTTAAAAATCTATCATTAAACAGATTTTTAAATATTGAGAGTTTTTCCAAATTTTAAAGCTCTGATTAAAAATTTCGAATTAAAAGCGCTTGATAAAAGAAATATATTGAACGATTTTGAATTGAAAATGTTCCAAGTCAAACAATTTTAGATTATGTAAAATGAAAAATATGCAAAATAAGAGTGTTTGGAATTGAATAATTTGAAATTGCCAAATTTTAAATCAGGATCTCTCGAAATTGAAAAATTTCAAACTAGAATTTTTATATTTGGAAAATTTCATCAGAAAAGAGTTGTAATTGTATCCTTTGTAATTCAAAATGCTCAAAATTATACATTTTTACTTTAAATTGAAGAATTTCAGATTTAAAATTTCGAAAATAGGACGATTTCAAAATGTTCAAAATTCATTATTTTCATATTAGAATTTTGAAAACTGGACCATTTAAAATTCAAAGGAATTGAATTCGTTTTATTGCTAATTAAAAGCGTTCAAAAACAGCTCTGCGCATGTGCACGATCTTGCTCCCAATTTCCATTCGTGGCAAACATTAACAAATTCTTGGACGTCGCTCGTCCCACCTCTGCTCACCAAACACATATGAGATTAAGTGAGCTGCATGTGGCTCTAAATAAATCTATACATGCATTTTTTATATTTGTTGTTTTGGAAACTTTAAATAATCAACTGGCAATTATCACTTTATGAAGTTTATATCTTTAACATAAATTTCACTGATAAATTATATTTACTCACAAAGTAACTAAAGTAAACTAAAATATGAAGCTCAAATTAAGGTATACAAATAATCTTTATAGGCGAAGATATAAATTATTTTCTAGATTATGGGCATATCGAAAACTCTGAAATTTGTTTAACTTCATTAGAGTTCAATTAATATAAATTTTAATATTTTCAATCGAGGGCATATAACATTTCGATACTTTGACCTAGTGAAATATTAATTTTGGTAAAGCAACATTTTTGGCAGTACCATTTTTTTCTAGAAAATTACGTGTGGTAGAGTCAATGAACCTTAACAAAATTCGAATTCCATAATAGCAAACATTTATTTTTCATTTTTTGACTATGTAATAGATAATTTCTCATCCAATTATGTTACAAAAATGTACAGTTTTACACAATTAATATTTTAATTGATGACGAATAATAATTTTTCCAATTGATTCTCAAGGGTGACTAACGCCCATAACAGAATCGAATTGTCTAATTGTAAATTTCAAATTCATAATTATACGTGGCGAAATTCATAGATTCGCATACTTCAATGTAAAGATTATTATACATATAAAAACGTGATACAAATGCGATAAGCAGGATTTCCTATCGTTGATTGTGTAAATTTATCGTTTTTCTGACACAATAAATTGTTCAAATTTGTAACGCTATCTGCCATCTGTGGGTCGCGCCTTTTAAAACACTGTTCAATAGTTCCAGAACCACGTTTTCCTTTTCATGTCGTTAACAAAATTATTTTTCAGAGAGTTATAGAAAATAATATTCAGAACAGTCGATTCATGTGAGAATAATATGAAATAATTAATTTAATAAAATCTTTTTATTAAAAAATTTTGTTTGTAATAAGTTTGCACTAAATATAGCAATTTTATAAATATATATGAAATATTTTTGGATTATTTGTTTTTCCTATTTGTGAAATTGTAATAATCTAAATGAATTGGATTGAATCACCCAAAAACATTAGATCTGGGCACTATGATCTTTTTCCATCTTTAATATTCATAATTAAGTTATTTTCAGGTTTTATATATATATATATATAAAAGGATAAATGTTTATATTTATACATGATATATATTTGAAATATTTAAAAAAAAAAATGTCTTCCTGGTACTTATCAAAGATAAGGTTGCTAATAGGATGTACATAATTTACTATTTATATATTACCCAGATACTTATCAAAAATAAGTTGTTATGCCCTCGTTGCCTATAAACAAAGGTATTCTGAGGAAGATGCCATATACACAAGATGTGAGCATAATTTTTTCTTATGTGCCAATGAGTACTTTGTTATAATCTTATACTGGATTTTCTATCTAAAAATTTTTTTACTTATGTCTTTTATTTTCAGATCACATTGGATATCTTATTTTTGTATTCATTTCTGAATAATTTATAATGATTTTTAGAACGTTTTCTTATATTTTGTGTTTCTCTCAATTCTATAAGAAAAATTTTTGGTAACATGTGCATTTTATGATTTTTGGGTTAATCTCGAGAGGACCGCTTGAAAACTATGTCACTTGTCCGAAAAGCTATAAAAATAAAAAGGGTCTTTTCTTCTTTTCTCTCTCTCTCTCTCTTTCTCTTAAAAAATGGGAGGAAACGATCTCTAAAATATTTTCATGCTTTGAGAGTTTTCGAGTTGAAAAATAAATTTAGTTTGCCTCGGTTCTTTGAATCTTCACCACGTAATTTTTCGTAGCGATATTTTCATTTAAAATAGTTGTTTCTTTTCAATATAAATTTAAAACAAAAAGTTCCGCAATTTTTCGTTACTGTTTTCTTTCAAAAAATTTTTTTAATCAGTATCGGGGTTAATAATATTCAGGTCATAATAATCATCTTTCTTCTTTTTAATTTAAAATATTCTTTGAATTTTAAATTCTTTTCTAATTCTTATTATGAATAATAATGTTTGTATACCTTTGTCAATTTTTCATTAATGAATACAAAATTTGGATTAATTAATCCTTTTTTTAAAGAAAAGTGATTAGTGTTGTGTTTGTATATGTGTATGTGAGTGTACACACATATATATATATATATATATATATATATATTATTTTTATCGGCAGGTATTATGTTTCTGATTTTTCCAAATTGGCATAATAATATATTTTTGTCATACCTTGTAGTTTCCTATAAATAATCCCTGATGAGGGAGTTTAAATTGACTCCGAAACATGTTGGTTCCTTGGTAGTATAAAAAAGACGGATAAAAGAAAAAGTGAGAGGTTGGTATTTTTGGTTGACTTTTTCTCCTTTTCTCCCTCTTTTTTCAATTGGTTACTTTTGTCTCTAATGAGCCGAAAAGTGAGGTGATCTAGAAGTCTATTTTTTAATTTTGAATCTTTTTCATGCTCATTTTGCATAAAATTATTCATGATAAAATGGATTTCTGTTCTATCTTAATTTTAAAAAAACCCAGGTTACGTTTCCTGTCTGATGAAAAGCTAGAAGATGATGTACCTTCTCAACTGTTCTAATCATATTCACAATCACGCGCGGATTTTAGCAGCTGCAATATAATAACTGTAATTTAAAATTGGGGATAAATTAAAAACAATACAAACTAAATTACGAACAAGTATTCCGAAGTTAGAAGAAAGTTGGTAAACAATTTCATTTTGCAAAAACTTGGTTTTAATGTAGTTTTTAAACTTGTATTAGCCTATATTTGATTCACATTTGAAAATAAACTAAATACCTGTGTCGTATGAATATAATATATTATTATTACACCATTAAGCCAAATCCTTTTTGGGGTACATATACGCATTTCCACTTTTTTCAATTATGATGGTTATTGGTTATAAAAAACATCAAATATCATCGGTAGCGTTCAATATTTTGATTCACTAAATCTAAAAAATCTTGCTTGGCCCACTCTTCTCAATGCAAATTTCAGAAATTTATATCATCGGATATTTTAACTGAAACCTTTAGTGCGATGAGTATGCCCGCGCAGCGCACAAATTTTTCATTAATAGGTTTAGATGACTCAAATTTTGGAACAAAGTGTGTTCGCATGTATTTTATTTATCCCTGCAATTTGAAACGAATTGTTTCGCCCATTTATCAAATTTAATAATGAAAAAGCCCCACTGTCTACAGCGACCCAGTGATGGCCACTTTCCCCTAACTAAAATGTTTTTTTTTCAACTGGTTATATCAATAATAAATTGATTAAGCGGCACTTATGCAAATGCAAAAAAGTATGCTTAAAAAATGATCTATTTTATTCCACAGGAAGCGTTGCAGAATAAAGAAAATTGAGTACCAAAGGGCGATACGAGACTTTTAAACGATGGGATTAAGTGCTACGTAAATTCTTGTACTCGGTCGCTTTTCCCAGGATAAAGAATAGCCGCTTGGTTAGACGCATTCGCCCGTAAGGGATTGTAAAGTAAGCGAGAGTAGCCCAAGGAGGAACGGTAATAAGGATATACTAATGGGGATAAAAAATTTGCATCCAGTCACATCCATATTTCCTTTTTTAAAATCTTTGAAAATTCTTCAAGTGTGTTCATTTATGCATTCTTACAGGCAAACTTTAAGTCAATAGAATCAAATAATTATTATTTATGACAAAAAGTGTAACCTTAATCGACTTTGTTTAAAAAAAAAAAGCTTCAAGAATAGTTGGTTTGTAATAATATTATCTGTTCATCTACATCTCAGACAAAAAAATCTGGTGACTATATTTATGAGAACCGAAATTCGATGAATGTAGATTTTTTAAAATTATTTGTAAATATGTAATTGTAATATATATAATAATAATAATGTAATTGTAAATGTAATAAAAAATATGTAATTAGGACAATGTTTTCATCATGTCACTTCGCACTAAGTCAACTAATATGTGTACCAAAGAGCTTAGTCCTCAAAAAATGAGAGTCGTGTTACCTTAATTAAAATTTTTTATCAATTCAACAATTGTCCAGTACATAAATTACTCAGAAATTGTTAGCAAATTTAGACATACGCTAGGCCATAAATATGATAGTTAAAAATCCAAGATTTTGTTAAGTCAATTATAAATGATAATTTCCGTCATACCAAAACAATACTTCAACAGCCCCTGCAAAATAATTTTCACATTATTTATTTCTGTATCCTAAAGCCAATCACAACATCAACTACGAAGAATCTATTAATATTTAACATTTGTTACACGTTTATTTCCTATTTATCTTTTTCTGCTTCATATATTTCGGGAATTAGGATCAAAAGAATATTTGAATAGACTCCACATTAAATATTATTAATTTTACTAAATGTTATTATACATTAAAAAACAAAATTCTCAATTTTTTGTAGCTCTTCAAGTTAATATTGTCTTACTGATGTAACTAATTTATTTCAGACAAGACAAAGTGGCTCCATCTATCACTTCCAATCTCTACCTCACGTTTTTATTATGCACAAAATCAAATGCACTTTCCTGTAAAAAATATACATTAAATTAACTATTTGAAATAAACTAATGCCACATCAATAAATGTTATACTTTTTAAATTTTAAATCTCGTTCCTTATACCGACAGAAGATTCTTTCAATTAAAGAATCAAGGTACAGTTGTCAGAGTGCGCCAGCGTTCTTTGGCTTCGATTTCATATAATTCTTCAAATAAATTAAAATCTTAATTATAATTGTTTACATATTTTCTGTTGACGGCAGAAGTAGAATTGTACATAATCTTTTTGAATTATTATTTTCTTCGATTGTTTATACTTATATTTCAATTTGAAGTCGTATATAATTCTCAGAGATTTTATTTTGTATTATTTACTTTTTAATATTTTAATCTGTTGCAAGGCCATGTTATACTTACCCGATTACTGCTTTACCGAATAAGGATTACAAAAAAATGTTATTTCTTTTTTTAAATAAATTGTTTGTAGTTCCAAAAATTTAGGACTATACAAATTACAAATGTTTTTTAGTGCCTTTTATTCAATTTCCTAAATCTTTAACTGGATATCTCATTTCGTGCGGTAAGGTAGGAATAGTATAAGTATGACGTGGCCTTAATTGAAAATTCTCTAAATTAGAACAATGCAAGGTGTTCCAATTTACGAAATCATGACACAAGACAATTTTTTTATATAAATATTAACTTTATTGATCATAATATACATAACAAATAACAGTTTTATACGCATAAGGAGACGGACGATTTAAAAAAAATTATACAAGTAACGTCGCATTGATGCACATTTTTCAATAAGTTCTGAATCTTTCTCCACTTTCCTATACAAATCTTATTTTCTTGAAGCCGAAGAAGAATTTCTAACGGTAAAAATAGCGAAACAAATTTAAAACAGATATTCTTCATTACATCTTTCATTAAAGACTAAAATACATAATAATATAGTTACTAACCGTACGAAAATTTTCAATTGAAACGATGTTCTCAAATGTTCATACCTTTAAATTATATACATGTGTGTAATATTTAGTTAAACGTGTAGCTACAATATTATATATTGCCTATAAAACCGCTAATAATGACGAATTAACAAAGCTATTATTAATGAAAATGTATTTTTATAGAAAAAAGTAATGAAAGTGCCTTTAAGGCCATGTAACACTTATCCGATTCCTACCTTATCGACATTTTTCACAAAATTCATATGCACTATAGATGAATTGGAGATTGAATTATCCACACGATATGTGATATCGGATATACTTTTTTTGCGATTATAAACATTTAGGTCTAAATAAACCTTCCTTAGTGACTGTTGTTGAATTTTGCAATCTTTTAACTAGATATCTCATTCCAAGTGTCAATGAGTGTGGCTGAAAGAAAATGTCGGTAAGGTAGAAATGGGATAATTGTAACATGGCCTTCAAAATATACCTATATGAATACAGTGTACGGAAAACTGGAATACATTTTTGACAATATAAGAAAATATTGTCTCAACTTCTATTTTATAAATTAATAGCCCTATGGCATGAAAATCTCCATCGAATTTTTAGTGATTAGAAAGACAAATTTTGACAAATTCGACGATGCTTCCAAGAATATACAATAATACGAGACTCGATAATTCAATATTGTACAATTATTATAAAAATAGGCCTTCGATTATCTTTGGAGACTTTTACCATAACACTTCTTTCAAACTCATTTCAAAAAATTTCTAATTCAATTTGTGGCGCATTTTCGTGTAAAATTCCACTAGAAGAAAGATTTCTTGATCAATTATTGAAAAATAAACTTATACGGAGATCATTTTTTTCTCGTGAAAACATTATTTCTATGAGAACAAAAATCGTTTTTTTTTTGTGTTACCTAAGACTGCGGCCGTAGACCAATAAAGGGTTCTCTACGATACAAGCAGTCAAACTCTTTTGGGCATAGAATGGCAAATCTTGACACCAATGCGACGGCCACATGTCCCGTTCCGCTTCGCAGGCGCACTCCATTGTAAAATATTGGGCTACAAATTAAAAATGTAATAAGAATATAAATTTGGATTTCAAAGTCTTGAGTTGTAGTAAAAATGTGTAACTATAACATATAAATTAGTTCAAATTTTCGAAGAACTATATTTAATTTGTTTATTTATTTAAATGTGCCTGTTTTAAAATTTGGACGAAATTTTAATAAAACACTTAATAACAATATTCTTCAATTTTAATGTGCATTAATGCAAGTGTAACAGTTTTCAATAAAAATTCTTGAATTTTCTAGTTTTATAATTTTGAAAATTCAGATCCTAACAAACTATAAAATATATAATCGAATTTGAATGTTGGGTCAAAATATCTCAAGTGTGCCACTTTTAAATCGATAGTTCTATTTTCAATCAATTTATACAGTTTTCGATTCGTTTTTATATTAAAATAACTCCCCTAAAATATTTTTGCAAAAAATTTATTTTTTTCAAAGTTATTAACAATCAAAGTTCTTGATCATTTTTTTTCAAAAATTTATTACTCGCGAACGGTTCATCGAAATTCAATAATTGAGTTATGAAAATTTTTATTACGAAGTATACTTTACGCTAAAAAATTGTTCGGTCGTAAAAAATTTTTTTTTATTGTTTAAATAATCGTTTGTTTTAAACAATTGAAAATTAATTAAACTTCTCCGCCTGTGAAAGAATTCTTCCACGTTTCAATAGATTCTAAAATCTTTTCCGAAAATTTTGGTGAAAAAAAAAGTAATTATTTTGCAGTAGTTCAAAAGTTATTGATTTTTTTGTGACCGCGCTGCGACCTCCAGCGCTGGTCGAGCACGCACAATTATGTAAACAAATGCATAGTATAGGCGTTTATTGGAAGAAAGTAATCGTTTTTCTTTCTTAGTAACTTTAAATTATATGACTGGTACTATTTAGTGATTAGGATTGGTCATTCGATATTATTTGTTCATTTTATAAACAAATTTTATAAACAAAAGCATAGTTTAGTCATTTATAGACAGAAAGTAATAGTTTTTCTTTCTAATCGTCTTCAACTTACATAGGTGGTGATGTTTAGTGACGAAGAATTGTCAAATCGATATTATTTGTTTATGTTATAAACAAATCTTATAAACAAATGCATAGTTTGACCATTTATAGATAGAAAGTGATCG